>CM044017.1:52924750-53085988 GCA_024085815.1 Flaveria linearis | reverse complement strand
GTGTTTACACCACTATGTTGGGTGACAATGTTCTTTACTGGTGTCCATGGTGAGACCCTTCTGTCGATGGTTTACCTACTCTGACATGTTGGTGTGCAGATTAAAGTTGGTGTTCTGGTTGTGATAAGTTTATATATTTCCTGCTTAGCATGGTTGGATTTGTTCCACTGCTTCGGATATTGTTTCTAGAGCGATAGACTCTTTGAAATCATGGACGTCGCTGCCCGAGTTGCCATTAACGGCTCTTTGTCGGCGGCGACATGTTCTGTGTTGGGTCATCTGTTATGTCAATGATGATGAGTACTACCTCATCTGAGACATTATCGTTACTTGTTCACTTTGTTGATGATGATGACGGTTTTTTTCCCATGTGATCATTCGTTCTGGTTGTTCACTGGCTGTGTGATACCATATAACTGTCGTTGGTTGCTTTGGCTGGCAATTGTATTTGGTTTGCAGCCGTAACCCGACCACATCGGTACTGAGCCACCTTTTAACCATCAGCGTTATGGCTGTGATGATTAAACGTAACATTATAAACATGGGCGTTTGTCTGAGCCTCGGTTTTACGGTATCTAAGACGCGCAACGCGCGTCTGGACTACAAACGCTAGTATTATGATTTAGCAACTGCGATGAGCAGTTGCTTTTGTGGTTTTTAAGATTTGCCACACAGGTTTTTTAAACTTTTCCATTCTAACCCCTCAGCTGCATCCTTGTATATATCGAGATTTGGACTTCCCTTTACCGCGCGCCCATCATACACCTACACCCCATCGTCTTCTGTGCAGCGCCGACGCCCACCTCCGGCCGCGCCGCCTTCCGCCTTGAACGCCACTGCCTTCCGCCTCCGCCGCCTGCGCCCAGTAGTAAGTTCTTTTGCTCAGTACACACATTTCGTGTTTGTGAGAGAGAGAGAGATTGTCATAGTTTGCCGTGCTTTTTAGGTTTGGTTTTGTGATGGTGGCGGTGGTTTCGCAACCGGCGGGGGCTTGGGGTTGGTTCAGTGATGATTGCGGCGCGTCGCTGATGGTGGCTATTTTGCTTTGTCGCTTGCAGCACCGCTTCATTGGGTTTCTAGGGTACCAGAGATGTGAGACCATGGGCGTTCTGTTTCCGGCTAGATCGGTGCGATGGCCTCACCGCCCGTGCTTATCTGTTTCGTCTTTGATGTGGCCAGCCGACTTGGAGGCTGTTGTGGTTCCAGTCCTCTGATGTTCGTTGAAATCGACATCTGCTGAGAGCGTTGGACTCTTGCGGCCATAGATTCGAACGTCGGAGGCTTTCGCTCCCTTGTGGGACAACCATCGCTCGGCCTCCCGTTTGCGGTTGAGGTAGAGCTAGCGGTTGTTTCATGTCGGTGAGTGTTCCGGTGGTGACGGTTTGGCGACTATCTCTAATATCCTCTTTTTTGGCCGATTGGCGCATTAGAGTACCTGATGCACATGATTTTCCCTCATTTGAGGCTTTGAGTTTGGTGCTTCAGTATGTCGATGATGATGAGATTTTGCTCATCTGAAACTTTTAGCATGATATTGTTAGGAAAGATGTGATGATGATCACCTTGGCTGATCTGAGACTTACCTGAACTCACCTGATCTGTTGCATCCTTTGGTTGAGCGTATATTCATTTTGAGGTGTTTGTTTCATTATTACATGTGGTACTATGTCGGGCTGTGATGATAATTAATGATGATAGCGGTTGTTTGGCATGGCTACCATCAGGCTAGCAACCATAACGGAAAGTTTTTTCTGAGCCCGATTCATCACACGCGCAACGTGCGTGGATGAATACACACTAGTTTTATGAAAGACAAACTTACTGTGTTAAACTCTTAAACAAACTAATAAACAAACATACCTAGTATATATCACTTAAAAGCAAGTTTGGGAGGGGTCGGTGGTGATCATTCTTTCCTCTATTTAGAGGGATAGAGAGACCGCTTCCAAATGTATTAGAATATACTATAAATATAGAAACAAATATATGTATAGAATATAGTATAATATAGAAACAAATATATGTTCTTTTTAAATATATTTGATTTTCTAAAAAACGTGTTATATAGCATGTTCATGCACATGATCCGGTTTTTAGAAAGGGAAGTGAGTTCCATTGCAGAGAGAAACTAATAAACCCTATCGTTAGTAAAAAAACGTGTTTCTAATTAAGCTCATATATATAGATAACTAGCTTTAGTAAACACGTGTGTTTACACGGGTTGAATAAAATATAATATTAATATATAAAATTTATTATTATAAAATATATTTTAAGATGTGATATGACTGAAATTACGTATGAGAAATAACTATAAGTAATAAAACAGTGACATCAACTTTTTAAAATTTTGTTTTTAGTTTTTAAAAAAATCATTTTTTGTTCTAAATGTCATTTTTAAAAAAATTTCTATTTAACTATTTTTGGTTTTAAAGAATTGACTTTTTAAAAATACCATTTCAAAATATTCGTTACAGTTTTATTCTTTAGAAAAAATTATTATTATATAAAAAGTTATATTTTAGAAATAACATTAATAAATAGATCTCTTTCTTAATTTATAAAATCTAAAAAAGTGTTAAATAAAATTGTTAGCAATTAAGGTAATTATTAATAAGAGAGAGGCGGAAAAATTTTAGTGAGGATAACTGTTGTCTTGACACGTGTATCTCAATATACTCTTATATTAGAGTAAGAAGATACTAGATTAGTTTCCTGTGTATTACACGATGTGAATAAATTAAATAATAAATAGTTGGTTACAAAAATTTATTAATTCTTGATTGATATTTGGAGATAAGATACGATTGAAATTGCATATAAGTAAGATTTATAAGAAAATAACAATGATATTATTTTGCAAACTTGTTTTTAGATTTTTTATTTTGCTTTTTTAAATGTTTTAAACATCTTGTTTCAAAACAAACAGTTTTTTTTTAATAAATCATTTTAAAACAATTTCCTTGTTGTAACTTCGAATATTATTATATCTTTTAGGAAAATTCTTATATTGTAGAAATTTTTTAAATTATATTTATAAAAAAATCTCTTTTTAATTCATTAAAAACTTCTTTTAATCTAAAAATAATTAATATAATATTATAATAAGTAGATAATATAATTATTTAATATGAGAAAAAAACATGAAATGTTTTATATTATTGTAATCGATGGTTTTTTTCCGACCTATCGAACTTTTAATATATAGTTTCCTTTACAAAGTTCGGTTTAAGTGAGAATAACCAAGTCTAAATTTAATCCACCAAAAATTTTGTTTCGTCCCATTGTAAATGATGTCATGTTTAATGCCTACAATCATGTTTATATTAGTTTGAAAAAAAACGTTGTTTGTATCTTCTCATGAGAATGATGATTTGCAATATAATGAACTACCCTATAAACCCCTATAATACACGGGTAGGAAATGAAAATAATCAAGAGTTAAGAATTTTATTTAAAAAACACAGGTTGATTTGAAGTTGTAAGAGAGCATCACGAAAATAGTTGTTATTAAAGTATATAAGAAAAAAATTTAAAAAATGCTTACAAAAAAAGAGTTACAAAAAATCTACAAATTATCAAAGATCACTTTATATTATATGTAAAATGTATTAAATTACGACTGCGATGATTTGATGGTACCTCTTCAAATCATTTCAATGTATAATTCTTATTTGGGTTTTGTTTACTATTGTGTCTCCGGAGCCTGGTAACTCGAACATGGATGGTAAATTCACAAACTTTCACATCTGGATCTTTCAGCAAAGTTATGTGAGAGGAAGCCATTAAACTGAAAAAGAACGAATTAAGCAAATCAATTTCTATATACATATAAGTAATTAGCATAATTGTGAGAATACATACCCGCTAAAATAAGATGGATGGCATAAAACATGAGCTGAGATAGAAATAACAAATGAAAACTTTTCAGTATATAGATAGAGTAGGATGTAATTAGAAACATACCAAAACTTATTAAGAATATTAATGTTGGCTAAATAATCGGTTTTTTTAAATTTGCTACAAAAATAGTAAGAAATACAAACTTCTAGAAGGTTTCTCTTACTGATAATCTATATTATATATAAAGTATATGAGAGGGGTTTTAAGATACCATAAAATTAAGAACACTTACTATATTTAATGTATAAGATACAACCAATTTTAAGGGTAACATAGTATTATAACATTATTTACACATTACCCCTTATAATTAGTTACACAATAACCTTACACTTTAATATTTGCATAACATTATTTACACATTACCCCTTATAATTAGTTACACAATAACTAATTACCCCTTATAATTAGTTACACAATAACCTTACACTTACTAGAACACTTGCTGAAACGATCTGTATTTTTTGAGGCACAATAAGTTAATGTGTATATACAAGTCGTTATGCAGAACTCATTTATCTGTTTGTTTTAAATTTTAGCTTAGGAAAAACATAATAAACTTTGTAAAAATACTACAAGAATAACAAAATATTAAATGCACGTGTCAAATGTAAAATGTCGTCCCGCTGCATTGCGCGGGCACCTTTCTAGTTGTAAATAAAGTCATTTTAGTTGTATCGAATTTTGTTACTAATAAAAGTAATTTTTAAACGTAAATTTGAAAATTAAAATTAAGATTCTGAAAATATCAATTAGAGATTTCTCTTAGTGATAATCGTAAATAAAGTCATCATTAATTTTTTTAAAATTTGTTTGTAATATATGTAAGGGAAACAATGAGAGATTACAATATAATTTTTTAAAGTTTGTAATAAGTAAATCATAACAATCCAGGAAAATTAATATAATTTCATTTTATATATTAAGAGAACGTTTATATAAAGAATTTTTAAATTTTAAAATTCTTAATTAAAAGTTTTATCAATGTAGACGCTTAAAGAGTAATATTTATAGGAATGATATTGTTACAATTAAAAGGTAATAAATTTGAATTTGGAGATTTAAATTTTGAAATGTAGCACAAGTCATGAAAAAATCTTTAAGTTGTTGTAAATATAATTTATTTTGTAAATTTAAATTTTAAAATGCACACCATTTAGAAAAAATCTTAAAACTTTTTTGGTAAATATTATTAAATTTGAAACTTAAATTTTGAAACATATCACAAATCAAGAAAAATATTTAAAAAATTGCTAGGTATCATTAATAGTTACAAATTAAAGTCAATACTACTTTTTATAATTTAAAATTGAAGAGCAATTAGTTACAAATTAAAGCTATTACATTAAGTAATTTAAATTTTGAAAAAAACTATATAGCATAGTGGGAAAATAATAAAACAATGAACTGAGTTGATTAAGAAAAATATTTACACGTATTTATATCTATAAATAGTCTAGATACACTAGTCAAAAAAATAAAATATTTTATATTTACTTTTTTGAACGACAATTTATTAAGAACCGAGGCTAGCAAGAAACTAGAACCCCAAAATAGTACACTAAAGGCAAAACGAATATTACAAGAAATACAAATAACAAAAGGAAAACTCTCCAAGACATCAAAATGGCCATGCAGAGGCATGTTTGCCCATTCTATTTTGACCCATAATGACCCGAGAAGCTTGATCTGCTCAATGATTTTTGTAGGGAAAGTAGGGTTATTGTTAAAAACACAATCATTTCTCGCCTTCCAAATACATCAAGAGGTTATCAACATTGTAGCTTGGATGATTTTTTTATTGTACTTGCTTCCTGGGACAGATTTAGGAAATACTGAAATAAAAGTCAAACTAGTTACATAAGCATGCTGCTAGTTTAATGCATAATAGTTTTTAATTTATGAGTTGCAAAGGAAATTTAGAAACTGTAAGCATGCTGCTACATAAAAAAGTCAAACTAGTTACAAATTTCAACCCTCATCTATATCTTAATTACGTGTGATAATCATTTAAATGAGCAAATATATCTTATATGATACTCAAAATTGATTACCATAAGCTTACCAGCCTTGGTCATCATGCAACCTCAGAAACGATACGCAAACTTTAGCAAATTCGTCGTCAAAGGAACCAACCTGCAAATAAAGGATTAAACCATAAGTCATTTGTCAACAAATCTTGCTAAGTCATTTGTATAATTTCCAATACTATGAAGTACGAACATAATTATAAAGCATTAAATACATAACTAGGCAACTCCATGTGTTTAATATCACAACACCTAACGGTTCCATCCTTATTTTGGTTGTAATACAAATTTACCATCTAAATATCAATGTCAAAGGACATAGTTGAATAAGTCGTACCACAATAAACACTTAACCACATGCATTCTTGAACAGTTGAGAACATGAAATAAAATAACTTGAACCTGATAACCTTGTTGTTTCCAATTGAAAGGCTGGTTGAAAACACTTATACTATCATTTGCTACACTATATCCCTATATTAAATGTTTCCTTAACCTTGTAGAAGTTAGATAAACACTGAATAAAATACAAAAAAAAGCAAACAACTTGGATTCATACCATGCTTATGAGATAGTTTGATGTTGCACAGTCCCCAAATTTGAAATAGATACTTGCAAACTTGTAAGTCGCTTAAAATACATATAAAATACATATAATACATAAGAGTTTTTAAACTTTATTGAAAAAATATGTTACTGTATGAACTAATAAAACACTAATAACTCTATACATGTTACTCAAGTTCTAAACACACAAACAAACAAACACAACCCAGTATATCTCACTCAAGAGTAGGGTCTGGGAGAGGTAGGTGGTGGCGAGTCTTTCCTCTATCAGGTAGGTAGAGAAACCACTTCCAAAGAGACCCCCGACTCGATAACAAAAGCAATAACGCTAGTGAATCAGCATATAATCAAACATACGATATATGATACAGCACACAGCATACAACAAACAGTAAAATATCACCAAAAGGAAATACAAAATGAACAAGTATACATCCAAGAAGTAGCAAGTTTTCCCTAAAATGGCAGAAGCGTACTACATACGCATCAGGTCCCGCAACAAGTAATCAAAGTCCCTTCCTAGCTACAGAACCCACTAAAAGTCCTTAATTTTAATTCTACGCCTCCACTCACTCCTATCCTCGATCCTGCTCAGAGAGGTGCAAGTGTACCATATCTCGCCTAATTTTCTCTTCCCAAGTCAACCTAGTTCTTCCTCTACTCTTTCTACCTTCTAGGATGATGTTCTCCACTGCTCTAACCGGTGCTGCCATTGGTCTCCTCTTGACATGCCCAAACAATCTTAATCTTCCCTCTCGTATTTTATCTGCAATACAAGCCACTTCTACCTTCTTTCAAAACACTTCGTTTCTTATCCGATCCATTCTTGTGTGTCATACATCCACCTCAGCATTCGTATTTCTGCAACCTCTATTTGTTTCTCGTGCGATTTCTTTATGGCCCAGCAGTCTGTTCCTATAGCATAGTTGGGCGTACCGCCACTCTGTATAGTTTTCCCTTTAGTTTTGCTGGAAACCTCTTATCAAATAGAATCCCTGATGCAGCTCTCCACTTGCACCATCCCGCTTGAACACGGTGGGCTACATCGTTGTGTATCTCTCTGTCCTCCTACAAATACGAGCCCAGGTATTTGAACCTAGACGTTTGTGGGACCGGCATACCCTGGATATCGATTTGGATGTCCTCTTTCACGTCGCCACCAAAGTTACAATGCATGTATTCCGTCTTAGAGCGACTTATCCTTAATCCTCTGCGCTCTAGTGCTGCTCTCCACTGCTCTAGCTTGTCGTTAAGCATCATTTTAGATTCTGATATTAAGACAATATCATCCGCAAAGAGCAAGCACCACGGGACTGACTGTTGTATAGACTTGGTCATCTCATCCAACACTACTGTGAAAAGAAATGGGCTCAATGACGATCCTTGGTGGAGTCCCACTTCCACCAAGAAGGAGTCCGTGTCTCCTACCGGTGCTCGCACACATGTTTTGCCCCGTCATACATATCCTTAATTATTTTGATATACCTCTCTGGTACCCTTCTAAGTCGTAGACTTACCCAAATTAGTTGCCGCGGAACACTGTCATAGGCCTTTTCTAGTTCGATTAATACCATATGGAGGTCCCTTTTCTTTTCTCTATACTTCTCTATTATCCGCCTTATGACGTGTATGGCTTCTGTTGTAGAGCGTCCTGACATAAATCCAAATTGGTTTATCGCTATCTGAGTTTCCCGTCTAATTCTCGTGTCAATAACTCTTTCTCATAGTTTTATCGTGTGACTCAATAGCTTTATTCCCCTATAGTTTTCGCAACATTGGACATCTCCTTTTTTTCTTATGTATGGGGACTATGAATCTGATTCTCCACTGGTCTGGCATCTTCCCTGTTTTAAGGATAGTGTTCAATAAAATTGTTAGCCATTGGAGACCCTCATCCCCAAGGCATTTCCACACTTCAATCGGTATGTTGTCTGGCCCCACCGTTTTAGCCCTTCCCATTTTCTTCATAGCTCTTGTAACTTCGTCAACTGTGATGCTTCTACAATAGCATTGGTTTTGTTGCGTTGTTTGGGGGTGTTCTATCTATCTCCGTTTGTTGGTTTGGATTCCTTATGTTGAAAAGGTTATCGAAGTAGGTTTTCCATCTCACCTTGATTTCTTTCTCCTTCCCCAAAACCTTTCCATCCGCAGCCTTTATGAACTTCACCATTCTCAAGTCCTGTCTTCTACTTTCTCTTGCCTTGGCTATCTTAAACATGCCATGCTCTCCTTCTTTCGTCTCTAATCGTTTTTACATCCTCTCATACGCCATGTTCTTTGCCTCTGACACCGATTTTTTCGCCTGTCGCTTAGCCTCCTTGTACTTTCTTTTAGCTCTGCGTATTTTTCCTCATTGTTACAGCGTATAAGCTCTTTAAAACTTTGTTGTTTAATTCGTATCTTCTCCTGTACATTTTCGTTCCACCACCATGATTCCTTATAACCGACTGTCCATTTTGTTGTAACTCCAAACGTTTCTTTAGCTGCTTGGATGAGCCTAGTTGCCATAGCCTCCCACTTTTGGTTTGCGTCTTCCTGTGACCCAGTTTGGTTTATTGGTAGACCTTATCTCTTAAAATGATAATCTTTTCATCTTTGAGCTGGCCCTATCTGATCGTAGGTCTAACTCTCTTATTTTGTTGGGCAATTGGCCTCTTGACGCGTATATCCGCCACCAACATATGGTGTTGCGTCATAACTGTCTCTCCCGGGATTGCTTTACAGTTCTTCCACGCGCTATGATCTTCTCTCCTCATCAATAAATAGTCTACATGCGTGTGTCTTCCGCCGCTGCTAAACGTGATTAGATGCGAGTCTCTTTTCTTAAAAAATGAATTTATGATGCCTAAGTCATGCGCTACTGTAAATTCAAGAAGCTCCCTACCGCCGTAATTCCTAAGACCATACCCGTAGCCTCCATGCACCAGTTGGAAATGCTCATTATCCTTACCGATATGTCCATTAAAATCTCCTCCTATGCATATCTTTTCTTCTCTAGGTATGTCGCCCATAATGTGATCTAAACTCTCCTAGAACTCCTTTCTTTCCGTTTCCCCTAGTCCAACATGTGGTGCATACGCACTAACTAATGCCACTACATCATCTCCTATTACTATTCTTAACAACATAATTCTATCACTGTATCTTCTCACCTCCATTACATTATCTTGAAGTTCCCTAGCAACTAGAAAACCTACTCCGGTTTTGTTCCATCAGACCCTGAATACCATAGTTTATAACTATTGCACTCTTTTGCTCTCCCACCCGGCCATCTACTTTCCTGAAGGCACGCTATCTGGACCTTATATTTTTTCAGCACATCAATTAACTCTAGTAACTTACTAGTTAGGGTTCCTACATTCCACGATGCCACTCTTAATCTACAAACCTTATTCCCTCTCTTCGCACGTCTCGTCACCGAACATGATCTCGGGGCAGCATAATTTCTCCTACTATCTATTATACCAGACAGAGTCCACTAAAACCACCAAAAAACACGGACAACACAGTAGAAAGAAACGCAGCACAAGTAAAGCACAATCAAAAGGAAACCGTCACACGAGGTCAACAATACGCTAGGGGCACACAAACAAATCAAGACACAGAAAAAAATCAAATCACACGATGATAGGAAAGCCCAAAAAAAGAGGATGTCTTCTCCTATTCAAAACCAAGAATTCCGGTACCCCTAACCCGTCCAAACAATCTACACGAAAAGAAATATTTGAAGATATAATTAAATTAAAGGCGCGTAAAAAAACAGATATGCAAATCCAAGACAGATCGATCTTACCAAATGTACACCCAAATTTGTAATTCTTTGATTTTGATACTGGTACAAGGTGGCTGGGGGGCTGTGAGGTTGCTGCGATGGTGGTGAAGGTGGTGGCCGGTGGCCGGTGAGAGGGAGGGCAGGGGGCAGTGAGGGTGGTGGTGGCTAGCGGAGATGTGGTGGCGGGTGGAAGGCAGGGGGCAGTGAGGGGGGTGGTGGCTAGCGGTGATGTGGTGGCCAGCGAAGGCTTTGGTGGCTAGTGACGGGTCGTCGGTGGTGATGGGTAGGCGATAGTGACGGGGTAGGCGGTGGGGGCGGTGATGGTGGGAGTAGGCGGTGGTGAAGGCTAGGCGGTGGTGACAGGGTAGGCGGTGGTGACGGGGTAGGCGTTGGGGGTGGTGACGGTTGGCTTAGGCGGAGGGGGGTGCCGGTTGGCTTGGGCGGAGGGTAGGTTGGCTTGGGCGGAGGTAGGTTGGCGGTGGTTGCCGGTGAGGTGGGGGTGGTGACGGTTTGCTTAGGCGGAGGGTAGGTCGGGTGGTCGGAGACTTACCTGAGTGGCGGAGGGTAGGTCAGCAAACTTACCTGGGAGGTGGGCGGTGGTCGCCGGTGAGGTGGTCGGCAGAGATCCGTTGGGAGAAAGAGCAGAGCAGAGGGAGAGAGAGCAGAGCAGAGGGAGAGTAAAGCATAGTTTACTATCATAGAGTAAAGCAAGTTCTAACAATATATACAAAACATAGAGTAAAGCATAGTTCAAATCTTGAAGATACAACTTTCATGCTCTTATTTAGTTGCTCAGATCTTGAAATAATTTACTATCAACATGAAAATTATTAACTAACTGTGATTCCTCAAACCACAATAATCATTTTCAATTGGAAATCCAAGTACCCTATGTACAACAAAAATCTTTTGTAGCAAAATCAAGTAAAGACCAAAGACGAAATCGAAGAAAAAGCACCGATATATATACAATAACAGGAGGATTTTTAAAAAAACTCAATACAGAAAATTTGATTTAAAAACAGAAATACATTTTCAAACCAAAACCTAAGATAAAAGCCAAAAGAGGGGGGCATACCTGGAACGAAGAAACACCAAATCAAATAGACATGAATCGAAAATCAAAATAGAATCAAATAACATATGCAATATGGCGATTAAGCGGATATTTGAAGAATCTAAACATAAAATTGAACACCAAACCAAATAGTTGTGAATCGAACAACAAAAAATATTAATCGAACAGCAGGAACGATTGAGAAGAATATGAGGAATGCGAATATAAACCAAGAACTTGAGAAGAAGGTGATAACCTGAGGAGTTACGGCCTTCAATCGCGGCATCTTTGAAGACCGTATGATGAATCTAGGGTTTGAATTCGTGGGTGTTTGGATGTGTTTTTTAAAAGCATTTATTGACTTTTTGAGTGGTGAAAATATAAAAAACCCATTCAGAAGTTTTAATAAGTCAAAATTTTGACTTATTAAGATTTTTGGAGGGTATTATTATCTTTTCACCCCTCAAAAAGCCAATAAGTGCTTTTAAAAACACATCCAAACACCGATTAGAAGTGTCCATGAAAATGAAGGAAAATTTAGGGTTTGAAAAAGGGTTATAAGGCATTTATAAGATCCATATGCAAAACGGGTTAAACGGGCCCGAGTTGTACGTCCGCGAGTTCTTAAAAACGGGTATGCCTCAAATGTTGTGTACAATTATATAAGACATGTAGCATATTAGATGTTTGTTTATTAGAATCTACCTATTTACCTATTATAATAAAAGAGTAACTTGGTATGATATGTGTCATCACCATAATTCTCCTCATCAAAATTTATCCGCCTCTCTCTTCTATTAAATAATTATCTTAATTACTAATAATATTATTTAACATCTTTTAGATTAAATAATTTATAAATTAAGAAAAAGAGTTTTTAGTAATGTTATTTCTAAATAAACAAATATTTATAAATAATATTTTTTTCTAAAATATCAAAATTTTAAAAAATATGATATATTATAAAATTTTTAAAAATTAAATTATTTAAAAACCAAAAATAATTTAGTTTAGGAGTTATGATAATGAAATATTTTTAAAAAATAATATTTTTATGCAGTTTGTTTTAAAACGAAATGTTATATTTTGAAAAAAATTAAAAACAAAGTTAAAAAAGGTCGATATCACTGTTTTTATTATTTATAGTACTTACTCATACGTAATTTTATTTATATCATATCTGAAATATCATTTTATTTTTTATAAATTCTATTATATTAAATTTTATTTATTTAACCCTTGTATTACACAGGTTTTCTAAAACGAGTAGATAATATAATGATAATTTTGAGAAATATTACCACATCTTAAAATCTTAAAAGTAAAATTAGATGGTTTTGATACCACATGCCTTTACTTTCCCCTTAACTTCACATATTTACAATTTCACCGGCGACCCCAACCGTCACCACCCCCCAAAACCCTTCAACCCCAAAACCGTCACCGGCGACCACCGCCGACCACAAGCGCCTACCCATTCAACAACCCCCGCCTAACCCAACCGTCACCACCCCCCAAACCGCCTACCCCTCCGCCTAACCCAACCGTCACCACCCCCCAAAATCCCTTCGATTGGCAGCAGAAAACTGATTTGGTGTTTCAAAGGCGTTACAAAATCTATTGTTTTCAAATTTGAAACTCTAGCTTATCGATCTGGTCTTGGATACGCTTCCGCACGTTTGGGACTACACTAAGGATCCTCTCTCAGGATTCTAAAGGATTCTAAAGCTTCGGTTTCTTATAACCTTAGAAGGTTGCGAGCTACCTCTAACGGAGGAAAAATCTACTGCTACTTGTTTTTTCTCTCGTGTGACTTGTAACCCTAGAAGGTGGCGAGTTACTTGAGTTCTGGAAGGAGAACCCTAACTTGGGAAAACCCCCGCTGTGAGGATATTCTTTCTTCCTTATTTCTTTCTGTTTTTGTTCTATAGTCTGATAGGCCTGTTTTGACTGGGTTAGGAGTACCAGTATCTGTCTCTTAACTTGGTGTGTTTTCATCCGTTCGTTATATTACATTCTTTTGTTACTTGTGTTCTCTGTTTTCTATATTTCTGTTGTTCTCTGACTATTATTGGTGCATCATTTAAGAGATAGATCTTGTGTGCTTGCATTCACACTCGGGATTAATCCTTGATCTACCACTTGAGTGGTGTGAAAACCTGGCACTGATCCAGTGGTGGTAGTTTTGTGCGTGTGCTTGAGTGATTTTTTCTCATAACTGTGATTATATTTGCTGTGTGACTGCTTTTATTTATGCTTTATTACTGTGGCAACCTCTTTTTAAGGTGTTTCTTGTCACGCTGAGTGAGTGAGGTATAATAGGTAACAGGAGACATTATGCTGCCCCTAGATCATGTTCGGTGACGAGAGATGCAACTACAGGGAAAAAGGGTTATAGATTACGACTGGTTTCGTGGAATGTAGGAACCCTTACTGGTAAGTTATTAGAGTTAATAGATGTGTTAAGGAGACGTAGGGTTCAGATAGCGTGCCTCCAGGAGACTAGATGGCGGGGTGGGAGGGCAAAGGAGTGTAATGGGTATAAACTATGGTACTCAGGGTTAGATGGAACAAAAAACGGAGTAGGTTTTCTAGTTGCCAAAGAACTTCAGGATAATGTAGTGGAGGTTAGAAGATACGACGATAGACTTATGTTGTTAAGGATAATAATAGGGGACGAAGTAGTGGCTGTAGTTAGTGCGTATGCACCACAAGTTGGATTAGGGGAAATGGAAAGAAAGAAGTTCTGGGAGACTTTAGACCACGTTATGGGAGACATACCACGACAAGAAAAAATATGCATAGGAGGAGATTTTTAATGGGCATATCGGTAAGGACAACGATCATTTCCCGTTGGTGCATGGAGGCTTTGGGTATGGTCTGAGGAATGACGTCGGTAGGGAGCTTCTTGACTTTGCATTAGCGCTTGAACGAAGCATCATAAATTCGTTTTTCAAGAAAAAAGACTCGCATCTAATTACGTTTAGCAGCGGCGGGAGACACACACAGATAGATTATTTGTTGATGAGGAGAGAAGATCATAGCTCGTGGAAGGATTGCAAGACAATACCGGGACAGACAGGACTCACTCAACATCACATGTTGGTTGCAGATCTACGAATGAAGAGAGCAATTGTCCAACCAACTAAGAGAAGTAGACCTACAATCAAATGGGGACAACTTAAAGACGAAAAGATTACCATCTTTAGAGATAAAGTCATACCAATGAACCTGAGTGGGCAACAGGAAGACGCCAACCAAAAGTGGGAGGCTATGGTAACTAGAGTCATTCAAGCAGCTAAGAAACGCTTGGGACTACAACAAATAAGACACTCGGTCATAAGGAATCCTGGTGGTGGAACGAAAATGTATAGGATAAGATAAGAATTAAACAACAAGTTTTAAAGAGCTTTTACGCTGTGATAATGAGGAAGAACGAGTTGAGCTAAAAGATAAATACAAAGAGGCTAAAGAGAGGCGAAAAAGTCTGTGTCAGAGGCAAAGAACACAGCATACGAGAGGATGTATAAGCGATTAGAGACGAAAGAGGGTGAACATGACATGTTTAAGATTGCCAAGGCAAGGGAACGTAGAACACAGGACTTGAGAATGGTGAAGTTTATAAAGGCCGCGGATGGTAAGGTCTTGGTGAGGGAGAAAGACATCAAGGGGAGATGGAAAACTTACTTTGATAACCTCTTCAACATAACGAACCGTAATCAACAAATAGAGATCGATGAAACAACTCAAACGACGCAACAAAACAAGTGTTATTGTAGAAGCATCACAGTCGATGAAGTATGAGAGCTTTAAAGAAAATAGGAAGGGCTAAGGCGGTGGGGTCAGACAACTTTCCATTGAAGTGTGGAAGTGCCTTGAAGATGAGGCCTACAATGGCTAACGGACTTATTCAACACTACCTTTAAGACAGGAAAGATGCCAGATCAGTGGAGAAGCAGTGTCATAGTCCCCATATATAAGAAAAAAGGAGATGTCCAATGTTGCGCAAATTACAGGGGAATAAAGCTATTGAGTCACACAATGAAACTATGGGAAAGAATTGTTGACACGAGAATTCGACGAGAAACTCAGATAGCGGGAAACCAATTTGGATTTATGCCAGGACGCTCTACAACAGAAGCTATACACGTCATAAGGAGGATAATGGAGAAATATAGAGAAAAGAAAATAGACCTACATATGGTATTCATTGACCTAGAAAAAGCCTATGACAGTGTGTCGCGGAAACTAATCTGGGAAAGTCTACGACTTAGAAGGATACCAGAGAGGTATATCAAAATAATACAGGATATGTATGACGGGGCAAAAACGTGTGTACGAGCACCTGTCGGAGACACAGACTTCTTCCCGGTGGAAGTGGGACTCCACCAAGGATCGGCATTGAGCCCATTCCTCTTCATAGTAGTGTTGGACGAGATGACCAAGTCTATACAAGAGCCAGTCCATGGTGTATGCTGTTTGCGGATGATATTGTCTTAATATCAGAATCTAAGCCGGTGCTTAACGAGAGATTAGAACAGTGGAGAGCAGCACTAGAACGCAGGGGCTTAAGGATAAGTCGCTCTAAGACAGAATACATGCATTGTAACTTTAGTGGTGAGGCAGAAGAGGACACCCAAATAAGTATACAGGGCATGGCGGTCCCCCAGACGTCTAGGTTCAAATACCTTGGCTCGTATATACAGGAAGACGGAGAGATACACAGTGATGTAGCACACCGTGTGCAATCAGGATGGTGCAAGTAGAGAGCAGCATCATGGATTCTGTGTGATAAGAGGTTCCCACCAAAACTAAAGGGAAAACTATACAGAATGGCAGTACGGCCAGCTATGCTATATGGCACAGACTGTTGGGCTATAAAGAAATCGCAAGAGAGACAAATAGAGGTCACAGAAATGCGAATGCTGAGGTGGATGTGTGGACACACAAGATTGGATAGGATCAGAAACGACGTCTTTCGACAGAGGCTAGAGGTGGCATGTATCACAGATAAAATACGAGAGGGAAGACTAAGATGGTTTGGGCACGTGAAGAGGAGAACGATGGCAGCACCTGTTAGAGTAGTTAGGAACATAAGCGTAGAGGGTAGGAGGAGTAGAGGTAGACCTAGGTTGACTTGAGATGAGATTATTATGCGAGATATGATAGACTTGCACCTCTCTGAGCACATGATCGAGGATAGGAGTGAGTGGAGGTGTAGAATAAAAACTAAGGACTTTTAGTGGGATTTGTGGGTGGGACGGGTTACGGTTACATGTGGCGGGACCCCCCGCGTCAGGTGTAGTTTTTCGGCATCTAACCTTTTGGGTGTTACATGTCGCTTTTTATGATGTGCGCACTATCTAATTCTGCATATGATATTTACCTATGTGCTGAATGATATGTGATATGTGATATGTGATATGTGATATGTGATATGTATGATATGTAATATGTGAGTTGTATGTGATATGTAATATGTGATATGTATTATGATTGTTATGGTTGCTGCTTTTCTTAACGAGTCGGGGGTCTCTTCGGAAGCGGTCTCTCTATCTCTCAGGATAGTGGAAAGAATTGCTACCACATACCCCTCCCAGACCCTGCTCTTCAGTGGGATACACTGCGTATTCTTGTTTGTTTGTTTACTTAAAAAGTGAAATTCGTAAGTTCATAATTCTATTAAATGTCGGTATAAATTTGACGTCTACGTATGTAAATTTTGTTTAGAAACAAGTTGGGCCATATAAAACTTTCTCGTGCTTATTTTATGTACTTTTTTAAGATGATCTATGTTTTAACGTAGTCTACGTTATACCACTAGTCTACGTTTTAACATAAACTTTATTCAGAAATGAGTCAGGTCAAATATAATACGTTTGAGTTTATCTAAGTTTCGACTTAAGTATTGTTTGGATGCGCGAATCAAATACAATTCGTTTTCATTTGACGGTATAAATCCAAGTTACTTTATTGACATAAATTTAGTTAGAAAACGAGTCAAGGTGATTGTAATATATACTATATCTCTTCTTCGCTCACAATCACTCAAAATCATCCTCATAATATATGGGACACACTCACATAAAATATGAGAAACCTACTGTGAATGCTCTTAGATGTTGAATCAAGTACATGGTCTAGACGTAGTTTGATCTTACATTTAACCTATAGCATGAATGTAAGGTGCATCTTCAGGAAATGGTAATGTCAATATGCAAAGACCTAAGAATAGCAACACATGTAACAACGGACCAAATGGAATCTGTAAAAGATCAACCTCAGGAAATACAAATTCTACACGACGAACATTACAATGATGATCTAGACAATGATATCAAACACTATTGCAGAATAGAAAAAAGGTTTTATTAACATGATGAAACACTAGATGATATATAGATATATATATATACACACATATATAGAGAGAGACAAAGAGGTTAGAGTGTAAGTGATTAGATCCTTGTCGTCTCCTAGATACATAGGCTTTCATTACTATTAAGCCATCCCTGTTGCGGCGTCGATGACGTAAAACATGTCAAGTAGCATCAATGTTGTAACATCTCGAATTTTTATTGATAAAAAGTTAACTTCGTAAAAATTAAATTCAATATGTTGATTGCAATAATCATAATAACTAGGATTGGCGCCGCGCATTGCCGCGGTTATGCGAGTTTTAACGTAACCCTAAATGAAAATCAAAATCAAAATGAAGATTCGAAACCACAAAATCAGCACTTGAAAGGTATTTCCTTTAAAGAAATTAGGCGTCATTTAATATAGCACCACCAATCACTTTTATTCTCTCAATCTCTGCATGTGAGTAAGAAGAAAGATTGTTGTTATATATTGAGTTCATTTGTTTCCATGTGTTTCTTACAAACAAATTGCAACATTACTGGGTGGTAGAGAAAGAACTTAAAATAAAAGTTACATATGAGCTGTTGATACGAAACAATAATTCATTCTAGTTATACTTTATAAAAAATGAGTACAAAAGGACTTACAATGTTTCAATGGTAATACAGACTGAATAAGATCAAAGCTAGAACTGATGTAGTAGACGGGTTGATCCCTGACACAATTAGAAATAAATCTAGTTGTAATATAACATTTGACTTGCACACTCAACAACTATTTAGCAAAATCAAGTTTAATAATTATGTGTTCAAGCAAAAATGCACTTCATCTGAACCACTTTTCATTTACACACCTCTATCATAGACTATGCATAACACCCAACTGCTTTATAGGATTTAGGGAATAAACAGGGCATGCTAATAGTTCTTGCAAAGTTAAAACTTGTGCTAAAGAAAAACACTAAAAGCATACAAAAATGAATTTGTTATCCTAAAAGTATAAATTACAACATTAGCAGCTAATAACTAAGGTAACTATTAAACATTATAAAGTATTAAAATTTGGCTTCTAATCTTCTGTAACATTAAAAGACTTGTAATTTTTTTACGGATGTTGCTCATCCAAAGTTAAAAGAGAGTAGTTTTTTATATCGATACATGAATATAATAACTACATTATTACGAAAGGACTCCATCTTTCTGCACCATAAGACCAATCATTAACCTGTTCATGGTAATCTAAAAAAAATCATACATATTCTAGCAACCTGTAAAGTCGTTAAAGTACAAAGTATGCATTGAAGATAATAAAGAAGTAAGACGTTGATCAATAATAAGGGTGCAGAACCAAACGTGTTAGCATTTGTTTGTCAATGTGGATCGGTAACCTGCATTTCAACTTGCAAGATTATTTACATGATGATTTTCAAATTCTACCTTAACTTTGATAACCAGGGAAATATTTCTAGCATGTCAACGGTATTTCCAACCAAATGAGGAGGTTACTTACGTACAAAGTTTAATCTTCTGAGGTAAAGACTGAAACCAAGCGTAAAGAAAAAGGTCAATCTACAAGAATATCAATTCCAAAGAGTTTAAAGCATGCAGACAAAAATATAGTTCAGACATATATAATGTTGCCATGTCGTAGAAAAGATAAAATAGTTTAGATCTAAATAATTCCTGAATTTTAAAGACAAAAAACAAAAAACAAAATTATTCAATCTCAAAGTTCTCAAGTACCTTTCAATGTTACCTAAGTTATTTTTGAAAGCATGTAAATACGTTTTTAACTTAAAAAAGAGAAAATAAGTTACTATAAAACTCTAAAATCCAACATACATAGAGAGTTAAAATTCTAACATCATGATTAAAAACCAACAGCAGAAGTAAAAGTCCTCCACCATGCAACATCACAAATTTTGTGTATGAGCTCACTGTTATATGTAGCAGCTATCCTCAAAACAAAGAACATATGTTTTAGGACGACTCCCAATTCATCAAGCAGCTCTTCAATGAAAGGTATATACAACTTATTAAATTATTTGATGTTTTTATAAGCTCCTCCAATCATCTGCCACTAGCAAATATATAATTAACAATAACCAAAATAGAGCAACAAAAATTCTAAAATTATAATCTTTAGGTTTTTGAAAATGAGTATAGCTTGTTGGTAGTATTCCAATTTAGAGAACCCAATTCAACAAAGTTAGTTGATAATTCTTCTTTCAACAATCACATAAATCATAATTAGCGCTTCAATCAATCATGCTTACCTAAAGAAAACATTACCTTATTTAATAATAAAGCAAGAACTGCATTGATACGAAACAATAATTCCTTCTAGTATACTTTATAAAAAATGAGTACAAAAGGACTTACAATGTTTCAATGATAATACAGACTGAATAAGATCAAAGGTAGAACTGATGTAGTAGACGGGTTGATCCAGACACAATTAGAAATAAATCTAGTTGTAATATAACATTTGACTTGCACACTCAACAACTATTTAGCAAAATCAAGTTTAATAATTATGTGTTCAAGCAAAAATCCACTTCATCTGAACCAGTTTTCATTTACACACCTCTATCATAGACTATGCATAACACCCAACTGCTTTATAGGATTTAGGGAATAAACAGGGCATGCTAATAGTTCTTGCAAAGTTAAAACTTGTGCTAAAGAAAAACACTAAAAGCATACAAAAATGAATTTGTTATCCTAAAAACTATAAATTACAACATTAGCAGCTAATAACTAAGGTAACTATTAAACATTATAAAGTATTAAAATTTGGCTTCTAATCTTCTATAACATTAAAAGACTTGTAATTTTTACGGATCCTGCTCATCCAAAGTTAAAAGAGATTTGATTCAAGCGATTTGATAGACACTAAATAGGTCAAACATGACCCATAGAAAGTTGATACTTCTTTTATTAAACATTAACATTAAATTATTCTGGACAAACTAGTCAAGCATTCTAGTTTTCTAGCAAATAAATCAAAGATTAAAAGATGTCTAAAACACAAGGTATATATGCATAGTAAATTAGATAAATGTTTGATTGTTAACTTAGCATGATGAAGAAAAGGTTAGAAGTTGATAATCGATGTTTACCAGGAAGGTTCTGGGATACAACTCCATCAAGAACAGTAATTCAGGTCCCCCGGTCACTGCCCCTTCTTTTTGGCTGGTCACCGGTACCTCTATCCCTTTGTTGTTTCCTTCTTCAAGTGTCGGGTACCAACGCTCCAATACTGGTCTGCATACTCGAATGCATCAGCTTTGCTCTGGAAACACCATGCCCATAGTCAAATTATGAAAGTAAATGTATAAATAAAATCTTCATCCCCCTTTCTTACTTTATTAAATTATCTATTTTGTTTTTTGTTTCTAGCAAAATGCACTTCTATAAAAATAAAACGATAGAAAAATTCACTTCTATAAAGATAAAACGATAAAAGAACACTATATGAACATGGTTCTTGTCACTGCCTACAAAAAATAAACACAAAACAAAATCAGCTTAAAGTGTTTCAAACTTAGCAAACCATAAGTCCAAAACTTTATCAAAACTATAATTCTAGGTACCTCAAGTTACAACAATAAGTTTTTTGTGTTCGGTAAGAACCTACTATAATTAATATATGCAATTGTTTCATCCCATAACTCCGACATAACATTGTCATTAATGTAAAATCACCTAAACACATACAACTTAAACACCTATGCATTAGCTACATATAGAAAGTAAAGAACTAAAGATTAATCATTCACAATAAAAATAAGTTCAAAACATTTTAGATAACTCATTATGAGCAATACATTGCAATTTAAACACCCAATAAAGCTTTCTACAGTTAGATTGACATTAGATCGAACAGTTGGTGTGCACTAACCGTGAGCTTGCGAACAGTAACGAAATCAATCCGAATCTTCTTCCTGTACTCCAAATCTGGCAACAATTTCTTCAAATCAGATCGCGTTACCCGCTAAGAACACAGCATCATCCACCACATAAGTTTCTTTCGGAGGACCTTCATTGAGCACATCAAATTCCGAACAACAACCACAAAAAAGATAAGAAATTCACCTGGAACTAACAGTGGTGGCGGTGGAGTGGGTAGGGTTTTGTTGGTGATGGTGTGGAGGTCGGTGGCACTGTAGCCACCGACATAAGTCTTTAATAAGAATAGTAATAATAATAAATTATATTCTTAATCTTGTAATAATATAAATTTTATCATGTTAAAACTTGAAAATTACCTAGTTCTTACAAAAATGTTAACATTAACAATCACAAGAACTAAAATGTAACTTAATTAAAACTAAAACCCAAACTTTGGGTCAATATGGAACAAGGGTAAACTTCAGGGACCATTCTTGTAAAATTGAAAGACATCCAACCCCACCTCCCATTCACCTGATTTCCTTCTCCATGTTTTCGGCCGGATCTTGACCACCACCGAGCACCAAACGTTAAAAATAATTGAATGAATCGAACCTAAACAATCCTATAAGTACATCTAATCGTTTACCACTTCTAATTTCATTCAAAAATCACACAAACCTACCATTCGAACACCACCATACTCGCGACCTGCAACTCGATTTAAACCCTATCTCCGATCGATTTTAACGAGAACTGATAAGGGGCTTTTAGTCTCGATCACCATACAAAGCTTCCTACGAAATTAATTTGATTTCCATCAAAGTTTACTCACCCATCGATCACCACCTTGACCGCGACCTGTTCTTCACTAGGTCTATCACCGATTTGTCATTATACGAGTAATTGAACACACCCGCACATTCGTTTTTACCTGGGGATCAAAAGCCCCATGATTGTAGATGCTATCGATATCGAATTGAACCTCAATTTGGGGAGATTCGAACTAGGGCTCGATTCGGGATGGGGGGTTTGACTGAAGTTGTGGTTAAAACGATTTGGAACCGGATCATTACCGCGGCTTAGGCCTTTGGTTCACCAGTCCGTGGTCCCTTCGATATCCAAGAGGTCCGGGTTCGACCCGGGCAACCTCACTATTTTTTTAAGCCTTTAAAAATTTTGAAAAAATTTCTAAAAATCATAAAAATGTTTCTACAAATATTAAAAATTTTTAAAACCACCTAATTATTTTATGAAATTTATTTTAACATTATATTTATTTTATTAAATTCTTTAAATAAATTTTGAGGGCTTTTAAAACTTATTTTTTTAAACATTTTTGCTATAAATTTATTATAGCACAAATTTATACTATTTCAGAACATTTTGAATCTACCATTATTGTAAATAATTTATTATTCACATAATTATTTAAATCATAATATAATAATTATTTATTTAATTATCCATTTAACCATGATATCGTGAATAGTTTAAATGACTAATTATTTAACTATGTTTATAACGTAAATAAATATTAAATCAGTTACTTCCTTACATAATATATACTTAACATTTATTAAATCAATTATTATAATAAAATATTTGATTTCATTAATCATTCATGTTCGTACTCAAGTATAATTGATTTATTTTATCTAAATATAATTGATTACATTAGTTTCTTATTATCATAATTACCAAAACCTCAAATTCCAATTACAACCCTAATTCATATCAAGTCATTAATCTTAACTTTATTCTAATCCTAAGACACGAAATCTTAGGTTAAATCATAAGGAAATCATTGGCGCCTAATCTATCACGTCCAAATTCAAATCTCATCAATCAAGTGAGTATTCATATCCCCTTTTATATCATTTCATATTTGGGGAAAATCATGTGATACAATATATTCAATCATGATATTCTATTGTTATTTCATTCTAAATTCAATTCAAGACAGGTTATGTTATTACTTGCAACTATGTGAACATACTATGATAAACTGGACGACAGTAAAACCCTAATTCAATCAATCAATCCTGGTATCAATGGTAGATCTACTGGTTTGGATAACCCACCCCATATGAATAGTCGAGTGGTGATTGTGCCAGAGACAAATAGTCAATGGTGTATGTGTGCAAGTCTATTATATGCAAGTGTCAAGTCAAGGGGTTTATATTGTGTCGGTTTATCTATATGCTTTGCTATTGCAATATAAGTCTTAACGTTACCTTGTGAATTGGATTCTTCTTAATCAAACAATCAATCTATATGTATATTCAAACTGTGATTACTCACCGGTTAAATTTTAGCTGACTTGTTACTTTTCACATGATTTCAGGTTAAGCAGGATAGGGGACTTCTACGTGCTCATTTAAGACCGGGACTTAGTCAAAATAAAAGACAAATACTATTTGTGAATTAAATTGTTGTATTTGCTTGTGTAAACTCATATTATCTTGTAATATGATTTTAATATTATCTCCACAAATAGACAACCATGTGTTTTGAACAATCAAGCATTCCCTCGTTCGCTCGATGATTCCGCGTCGGTCGGGGTGTGACAGATTGGTATCAGAGCCAGGGCCGGGCAGGTGTGCCAGTGAGGACGCTGGTCTCCCAGGTGGGGGTGGATGTAACATCCCACATCGGTTGGGAAGGGGAACGAAAGTCTCTTTATAAGGGGCTGGATACCTTCCTCATTGGACGCGTTTTAAAACCGTGATGGGGCTATTCTCCCCAAGTAGCGGACAATATCCGATGCGGTTTCCTGCTTGTTACAAATTGGTATCAGAGCCATGGTTATAGGGAATTAGGTTATTAGAAATGGAATGACCTAGACTATAACTAAGTACCTTTACACATGAGTCCTCTCTTGTATGTTATATGCTTAGATAGGATATGTGCCTTATATGTTATACTTGATTATGTGATTATATGCCTTATGTGATTCCTCTTATACTTTGAATCCTATCAATGCACACACAAATCTTAAATCATATTTAAGGCATTGTGTGCCTAAATCAAATGGTTTTCAAAATGAGCTTGAATCGTTATTCGTGGTTTTCAAAATTCGTCAAAGTCTGTGTCTTACAACTTGAAACATGCAATGCTGGAAGAGTGGGATGCCTGTATTTCGAGGTGTTCTGTCCAGGCAAGGTATTCGTATAAATCGAAATCAGACGATGGATCTGTCTACCTTACCTGGGAACCCTCGGGATAAGTATCTGCTTATAGGTACGCATATCTTCAACAAAGTTGTGGTTGACCTAATATTTTGATTAGTCAACATACTCGCTTTGATTTACGAATCAAACGATTACACTTGGAACATCTCATTGTTATTATGCCAAATTCCCGAGTGTCTTTTCATGTTTTATAGCTCATATTACCCAATTCTCATAAAATATCTTAATGATATTTCAGAATGTCTTCTCGTCGAATCCGTTCACGATCTGGAAACTCTGGCCGTAAGGTTGCTGCTATTGTAGCACGTGAAGTTGCTGCAGTCATTCCAACTCTGCTTACCCATTTGAACCAAGGCAACAATGTTGTTCAAACCCAACTGCACCAAACCCTCTCCAAACTTGTACTTATAAGCATTTCAGTTCTTGCAATCCCCCTAAGTTCAGTGGAACTGAAGGTGCTACCGGATTACTACAGTGGTTCGAAAGCATCGAGAACACTTTCCTAAACAGCGAATGCCTTGAAAATCTAAAAGTCCGATATGCCACAAGTGTTCTCCAGAAACGCGCACTTACTTGGTGGAATGGAGAGAAAAGAACTCATGGCACCGAAACTGCTCTAGCATTAATATGGGCTGAAGTTAAGGAGCTCATGACTAAAGAGTTCTGCCCAAGAAACGAAGTCCGGAAACTGGAAGCTGAGTTCTAGGAGTTAACCCTAGACAGTAGCTAGACCTCGCATACACTATCCGATTTCACGAACTGAGCCTTCTGGTACCACACCTTGCTACTCCTACCTCCGAGCCATCGAGAATACATTGGTGGACTACCCATGCAGATTCAGGATACGTGTTAGGAAGGAATCCTTCGACACTAGAAGATGCTATTAGGCTGGCTGCGTAGTTAACCGATAATCATGTGAAAGCTGGTTCCTTAACCAGAAAAGGGTCGAAGAAGAATAACCGATAAACTTCCTAACGAAACCGTCAAAACCGACCAACCTGAGCCTTCCAAGAACATGAAAGGAAGGCTAACTCTCAAAACTTTACTGTAATTACCCCCGCTGTGCCATTAATCAAGTCCCTACAACTCGTCAACCAGAAGTAAACAACCAACCGCCAATGAAAAAGCCATATGCTGGACCCTTTCCGCAGTTTAACAACTGCAAGTATCACCATCCCTAACGTTCAGTGTCGTCAATGCACAAACTGTGGTCGTTACGGCCATACATTCAACGTGTGCAAGAATACTGCAAGGGTTCCAGTTACCACACCGATTGTTCAGCATACCCCGAAATCACGCAAGCAAGAGCTTGCTACCAATGCGGGGATCCTAACCACTTCCGCAACCAATGTCCGAAGCTACTCAAGGCGGTCCCTGCAGCTCAAGGTCGAGCATTCAACGTCAATGCTCATCAAGCTCAAACCATAACGATGTGGTGAACGGTATGTTTCTAATCAATAATCATTATGCTTCAGTCTTGTTTAATACCGGCGCCGACAAAAGTTTTGAATCCTTAGAATTTGAGCCTTTTCTTGCTAGTGCCCGAACCAAGCTAGACAAACCGTTTACGGTAGAAATAGTTGATGGAAAACCTATCACAATCGATTCAATTATTCCAAACTGTACCTTAGTCTTAGCGAGCATGATTTTCCTATCGACCTTACACCGATGCACTTGGAAATTTCGATGTCATTATAGGCCTGGATTGGTTATCTAAGAACCATGCTGAAGTTGTTTGTTTCGATAAAATCATCTGAATCCCTCTTACGCCCAAAAAGGTGTTAAATATTTACGGGGAAAAGCCTTCCAAAGGGCTAAACTCATGTCTTGTACCAAAGCCCAAAAGTACCTCCGCAAGCATTACGTGGCTTTCTTAGCCCACATCGTGAAAGCGGATGAGAAACCTAGGAAGATTGAAGACATTCCGGTTATTCGAGAGTTTCCCGAAGTCTTTCCTGAAGATTTAACCGGTCTTCCTCCCATTCGTCAAGTTGAATTCCGGATCGACCTTGTGCCTGGTGCAACTCCAGTGGCAAAATCTCCTTATCGACTTGCACCATCTGAGATGCAAGAGCTTGCAAGCCAACTCCAAGAGTTATCAAATAAAGGATTCATTCGCCCGAGCTTATAACCATGGGGAGCTCCAGTCTTATTCGTGAAGAAGAAAGATGGCTCATTCCGTATGTGTATCGATTATCGGGAGCTCAACAAGCTTACTATCAAGAACCGGTATCTTCTACCAAGAATCGATGACTTGTTTGACCAGCTTCAAGGCGTTTCATACTTTTCCAAGATTGACCTTCGTTCTGGTTATCATCAGCTACGAGTGCATGATGACGACATTCCAAAATAGCCTTTCGTACAAGATATGGTCATTACGAATTTCTGGGAGATTCGAACTAGGGCTTGATTCGGGATTGGGAGTTTGACTGAAGTTGTGGTTAAAACGATTTGGAACCGGATCATTACCGCGGCTTAGGCCTTTGGTTCACCGGTCCATGGTCCCTTCGATATCCAAGAGGTCCCGGGTTCGACCCCGGGCAACCTCACTATTTTTTAAGCCGTTTTAAGCCTTTAAAAATTATGAAAAAAATTTCTAAAAATCATAAAAATGTTTCTACAAACATTAAAAAATTTTAAAACCACCTAATTATTTTCTGAAATTTATTTAACATATATTTATTTTATTAAATGTTTTAATAAATTTTAAGGGCTTTTAAACTTATTTTTTTAAACATTTTTGCTATAAATTTATTATAGCACAAATATAGACTATTTCAGAACATTTTGAATCTACCATTATTGTAAATGATTTATTATTCACATAATTATTTAAATCATAATAAAATAATTATTTATTCAATTATCCATTTAACCATGATATCGTGAATAGTTTAAATGACTAATTATTTACTATGTTATAACGTAAATAATTATTAAATTAGTTACTTTCTTACATAATATATACTTAACATTTATTAAATCAATTATTATAAATAAAATTATTTGATTTCATTAATTATTCATGTTCGTACTCAAGTATATTGATTTATTTTATCTAAATATAATTGATTACATTATTTTATCTTATTATCATAATTACCAAAACCTCAAATTCTAATTACAACCCTAATTCATATCAAGTCATTAATCTTAACTTTATTCTAATCCTAAGACACGAAATCTTAGGTTGAATCATAAGGAAATCATTGGCGCCTAATCTATCACGTCCAAATTCAAATCTCATCAATCAAGTGAGTATTCATATCCCCTTTTTATATCATTTCTTATTTGGGGAAATCATGTGATACAATATATTCAATCATGATATTCTATTGATATTTCATTCTAAATTCAATTAAAGACAGGTTATGTTATTACTTGCAACTATGTGAACATACTATGATAAACTGGACGACAGTAAAACCCTAATTCAATCAATCAATCCTGGTATCAATGGTAGATCTACTGGTTTGGATAACCCACCCCATATGAATAGTCGAGTGGTGATTGTGCCGGAGACAAATAATCAATGGTGTATGTGTGCAAGTCTATTATATGCAAGTGTCAAGTCAAGGGGTTTATATTGTGTCGGTTTATCTATATGCTTTGCTATTGCAATATAAGTCTTAACGTTACCTTGTGAATTGGATTATTCTCAATCAAACAATCAATCTATATGTATATTCAAACTGTGATTACTCACCGGCTAAATTTTTAGCTGACTCGTTACTTTTCACATGATTTCAGGTTAAGCAGGATAGGGGACTTCTACGTGCTCATTTAAGACTGAGACTTAGTCAAATAAAAGACAATTACTATTTGTGAATTAAATTGTTGTATTTGCTTGTGTAAACTCATATTATCTTGTAATATGATTTTAATATTATCTCCACAAATAGACAACCATGTGTTATGAACAATCAATCATTCCCTCGTTCGCTCCGATGATTCCGCCGGCGGTCGGGGTGTGACAAATGTCACACCACCGTCAGTGATCACCAACACCTGAAAAACTCGTATTAAAAAAATAAAAATAAAAAAAATTAAATAAACGAAAAGTAGATGTAAAAACATTGAACCACGCATAGACAGGGGCAAAAAAAAACCGGTTTGGGAACCGGTTCAGACAAAAAAACGGGAACCGGTTTCAAGAAAAATCGGTGCCAAACTAGTCCAGAACCGACCCAAACCGCCGGTTTTCTATACTGGTTTGGTAGCCCCGCACTCAAAACCGGTTTAAAAGTTAAAAACCGGTTACACCGGTAAGAAAAACCAATTTGGGTAAAAAAACGTTTCCAAACCGGTCCGAATCCAAACCGGTTGTAACCCAAACCGGTTTGGAGAAGAACCGGTTTGACCCCACCACAAAAAAAACCGGTTCGGTTTTGAACCCTAACCGGTTTGGGTAAAAAAAAACCGTTTTGTACACCTCTGCGCACATGAAACATAAAATATTAAAACCAATAACTAAGTCGATCTAGAACCCATATGTTGTGACGGGACCATTAAACGAAAAAGTTATAACGTTTTAACTCATAAAATTTTGATCGGAACGTAAAATGAAAATTTTGTAAAAAATAAATAAATACATGGATCAATGTTGAAAGTGAAAAATTATAAAGGTAAATTGTGAAAGATGTAAAAGTATTGAAGTTAAAAGAAAAAATTCAAAGATTAAAAAACCCAAATGTGAATGCAGACCACTAAACTAAAATGCAAATCATGATGCACAAAGAAGTCGATAATTAGTAATATATATAATAGCAAGCCGGAGCTCCAATATGACCCAAGAATATGCACTTCATATAGAGATAAAACAGTTATCCGAAAAAAACTCTCAGCCCAAATGCTCATATTAGCACATAACATTAACAAAGACAATCAAAAACAAAAAAAAATGGGAACTAGAATTTGTGTTTAAGCTTAAAGATTTGGAGATTGGAATAGAAATGGAGTAGAAAAAGAAATCTTATTTCAACACACACCAGCTATCATATCATATATAAAATAAATTAATAAAGGTGCATTGAACATGATCGGGTTACTTGCTATACTGTCAAACTAAATAATAATCAAACACAAATGAAAAGTTATTTACATTAACCTGTTCGGTGGTATAACTATTAGTATTATCAACTTAAATTGGTATGCTAAGCTCTTATAACTGACATATAAAACCTTCTTTTTGGTTGTGATTACGGGATGACTCGCACATGAAGTTCTTCTTTTAGTGCATACTTTTTTCGTCTAGGAAGCTAGCTTTGCTTGAGTAGAACAAGTAGTAGGTATCATTTCATTGAGTCTCCAGAGCTTTGCAACCTCAAGAATTAGTAATTTTTTCTCTCAAAGTTAAATTGTGTTTAAGACTGTTGATTGCCCCTTTAAAAACTTATGTGGTTATTGAAACCTAGATTGAGAGATACTACAATGCATAGCTCAAACAATATTAAATAAATGGTCATTTGGCTTAGCGTTGTTGATAACCCCTTTTGACCTTTTTATTTTCCGTTTTCCAGCTTCTCGTAAATTACACTATTGTTATCATTTCTTTTTATCATTTGTCCTTGTTAATATTTACATCTATAACTAAGCACATAACTTTTCACTTAATGTGACACGTTTTGAACCAATCATTATGTTATTTATTGCAATGTGAAGCATGTATAACACATCCGATGAGTATCCTCATAATACCAATATGTTTTTGTCCCTTTGGCTTTCGATACATTTGGCCCCTTGGCTCCGGAGGCTATTCGTTTCTTGACCAGGGTCCAGCGGGTTATTCATAGCAATGTCTCGACTCCACAGGGGCAAGGATATGTGTTTAGTAGATTAGGGTTCGCAATTTAGAAAGGGGTGGCGGCGCAGCTTGTTGCCCGCCTACCTGCTATCATGATGTAATATTTCAAGGTTTTATATAATTTGACATACCAATACTTAAATGACTATTTGTGAAGGAATGAAAAGTTAAAGATTGGTGCAATTTGTGTGTGAAAAATATTATGAGAAGATGAAGTTGAATGGTTTTGTGGAGAAGATGAAGTCTCCATTTATAGAGAGATCATCCATGCATTCCCACGATCATACATGCACGAAAACTACAACCTTTACCTGATGTAGAATTATTTCATAGCATCTTTTACTATGTCACTCTATAATTACATAATATTTAAAAACCAATTACATAATATTTAAAAACCAAGTCAAATGAATAGTGTGAATAGGGAACTTGGGTGTATTTGTGGTTTTGCCACACATCTTTTTTCGCTTTGGCAAATTGCACCCCTCCAAATGTGTTTAGAGAGATAAAAGGGGGGAAACCTTCCTGTTGTCCCATCCTTTTCATTATTACAGAGATAAAGTGCCCTCTTATCACCACCGGCACCGGCGCCGGCACCGCCTACACCGCCACCGCCTGCATCGTGAGGTTTTTAGGGTTTTGTGTGGTGGCCGGCCGTAGCAAAGGCGACGACCGCGAAACCGACAATGGTGGTTGTCGTTGCGGTAGCTGTATTGCCGCTTCGCCTCCCCTCTGTGGTTGAGGTGGAGTAGGCGGTGGTTGTCCATTGCTCAACCGGTTGTCTACATCGCTGTTGTCATCGGCGTTGTCGTGGTTCGTGGCTTGAAATCGGAGTAGATGGTGATGGTTGTCGCTGGTGTCGCCGTGGTATTTTTGGGGGTTTTGTCGCCAGATCTTGTTGCTCGACCATCGACCATCGGTGTCGCCGTGGTTCGTGGCTTGAAATTGGACTAGATGGTGATGGTTGTCGCCGTGGTGTTTTTGGGGATTTTTTCACCAGATCTTGTTGCTCGACCACCGGTTGTTGGTGGCGGTATGCCGTCGCATCTGACCGCCGGCTGATTGTGTTGGGTTTTACTTTAGGCTGCATGTGCACCTTTATGAATAGATACGAGTTCTTTCTGATTTTGGGCGGGCTTTGGCTGGTGGTGGTGTGTCGCCATTGCTGTCGGTCGCCTTTGAGTTGACCGTCGGTGGTGTTTATGTGGTTGTTGGTGGTGGTTTCTCAAATTACCGTGTGTTTGCGTGGAAGTTGTTAGCCGGTCTTGACGGGAAAAACAACCCTCATGCTTTGTGGTTCAATGACCGAGCTTCACATGTCGGTGATATAGTTTGATGATGATGACGATTGTTCATCTGAGATCCCTGATCTTGTGTTCGCTTTTGATATTATGTTTGATGTTACGTTTGGAATATGAACTAATGCTTGTTTCAAGTCAGTGTTGATGATCTAATGATGTTGTATGTTTTGTATTTAGTAGAGTGTCGGGCTGTGATGATATTCAAAAGGTATCGGCTTGCTTTGGCGTGGCTACCGTTTACGGTTAGCAGCCATAACCGAAATCCTCTTCTGAGCCTCATTCAACACACGCGCAACGCGCGTGGTTGAAAAACACTATTAGTGTTAATTTTACAACTGAAATGAACAGTTGTTTTGCACCTCTAAAGCATTGTGTACAACATGTTCTTGCACGTACGATGTATACAGCATTATGTACAAGTCTGTTAGGCTCTTGGATGTGCCTTTTAAAGTGATGACTATTGTGTTCTACAGAGAAAGAAAGGTGAGGGTTTCAATGGTGGTTTGGCCACCGCATGTGACTGGCGATGGTTCTTGACCGGCGATGTGAGCTTTGGTACTGTGACCATGGTCGTTGTCACTATCAGAGCATTCTCGGTGGCCCTCGGCCTCCCTATTTTAGTTTAGGTCCGCGATGGTGATAGTGGTGACGTTAGTGTGGTCGCTTGCAGGCCAGCATCCTTTCTATGGTTGAGATTGGGACCGGTCATTTCCGATGTGATTTTTTACGGGTGCGACGGTGGTGGTGGTTGGTCTGTTGTCGTTCCTCAGCCCATTTGCGGTTAAGGTGGAGTAGTGGGTTGTTTTTAACCGGTGATAGTGATGTTGCACAACCCCCTTTACTGTCGTTCCACTAATCTGTCCATTCGATCCCCTTTTAGGGTTTTCAGATTGGCTATGATTGCTGCCCTTCAAGCTGGTGCCTCCACCTCTGTTCGTTTCTATACATGGAGGTCTGATTGCATGTGCCTTCTTCGATTTACTTCTCTTTCCTTTGGTTTTAGTGGTTAGGTTTATGGTTATATTACAGGTAATGATGCACCTCCCCCATTTGGCGTGGCAACTTATGTTGCAGCCATAGCGGAGATCCGAGCCTGGGGTTGATTAATTCATGTATTTTTCTAACAAATGATCATTCAACCCCTTTTATGGCTAAAGTTGTGTAATTATGATTTCTGGTTTGCATACCCATTGATTTCTTTGATGAGCAACGGATTATGGTTTTGTGTTTATGTTGGGCTCAATGACTATGCTGTGAACCTGTGGGTCTATTGTTGAATGGGCGGTGACGGCAGGGTCGGCTCAACGTATTTTGGGGGCCCAATCGAACTAAAAAATGAGGCTCTTTAGAAAATTGCAATCTAAACAAAACAATCTAATTAAATTTCTTTGAACAAAAGCAATAAATCAAAGAAAATTTTGTATACCAACTTAAGTCCTTGATAGTTGACTTCTTTTAACAGAAAGGGCTATACGAAGTTGATCAAATCAATCGGAGAAAAAAGAACTTAGAGATGATCGTTTACTTTATGAATTGTGTGACCGTATTTCTTCAATAACCTATCAAATTATCAAAAAAATTATTGGTACTCAACTATCAAGTATTATTCCTGATTCAAAATTTAATTGAGCTATATAATACCAAAACCCAATATAACATTTTTTTAATAAACGGGGGCTCTTATTTTTACGGGCCCCAAACTCATTGCATCACAACTTACACTATAGAGTCGGCCCTGGGTGACGGTGAGCATGCGTTAAACTGAGCCCAGCTCCAGTATTTGTTGCCGGTTTCCATTGTCTGATGTCATGGGATGTTAAGCTTGAAGCCTGAATCTAGCAATGTGGTTTTCCTTAGGACGGTTTTATTTCACCTGAATCTTAGTAGGCCATGATGAAAAACACTGACGCGATAAACAATTGTTTGCAATCACAATGAGACAATATTTGAGCCGTCTTTAACACGCTGAAGAAACGCACAACGCGCGTGTTTGAGTACACCTAGTTGTTGATTAAAAAGTAAGTTAGTTCAACAAAAACTAATCATTGACCGTGGGTAATTTGTCCACGTTAAAAATTATAATGTAAAACCCGAAAATAAAACCGTTAAATATTGAACTTTCACCATCTGATCACCCTGCATTGCAGGGTTGTACTACGTGCAATTTCGCTTGTACCCGGTTACTATAGTAACCAACCACCAAGATTTATATATACAAGTTATTCATTATTTTACTAACATAAACACTTGTAATTTATACGATATCACTTTCAATTTTAACAATTGTAAATATTATAATATATTGTATAAATCATGACTATATATATATATTTTTATAAGATGTGAATGGCTTAGTTTATTGTTTATTATTATTTTAGTTTAAATATTTAAATATTATTCATTGATAAAGCCACATTATTTATATATAAATATTATATAAATATATAGTAGGACAAAAATAATAATTACAATCCCTATGAAATCATATCATAATTGTTTTGGGCGGAGCCCGGCATCACAGCTTTGACAAATAAAGCATGTATTTCCTTCTCTCTATCTGACCTTTGACCTTGATCACCATCGCCAGCCACCGCTAATGTTCTATCCATTGGAGTCATCGGCTACAAGGAATTATAGTATATATAATATATAACTAGGATTTAAAGCCGCGCGTTGCTGCGGGGTTTAATTTCTCTAAACGTCATGTAAACGATATAACACCCTAGCAGGAGGACCTTCGTGCTGCAACAAGCCATAGTAGCTTACATTTGTTCAACATATCTGTTGCATTGTCAGGAGGCCAATTGTGGTTTAATCGTTTGCAATTAACTCTTCCTGTGTCGTTTGGTTCTAACTATCAAAAAAATTTTTTAATTGATACAATTATTATTTAATACATTCTGAGTGGAATGTAAAATTAGAAGACTTAATTGAAAATTCTTTTATATACATCCTAAATGCAACGTAAAATTAGAAGATTTAATTGAAAACTGAACTAAGTCAAAGACTTGAATCAAAAGTTATAATGTGTTATTTGCAAGATTTGGTAATAAGACCAAGATGCTCCCACCGGCCACCGTTTGTTCTCGTTCTTCACCGGAACTCTACCATTTATCTGTTGTTTTTTTTTCCTTTAAAAATTTAGTGGTTAGATCTAGAAATTCTAAAAAGAGTTTGTAGTTATCGACCTCAAGTTTTAATATATACTATCGATAAATCTACGTGCATTGTAGCATATTTTTTTAATCACCTGTGCACGCAAGGTTTAAATAGTTTGAGTGATGAACTTCGTACACTATGCACAAAACACATACGTAAAAAAAGAATATGAGTAAAACTCATAGATTTTTTCAAAATAAAATATTAAATAAATAAAAAAAGGTATTATTTTTAAACGTAAAAAGGAATTGAGATAAATAGAATCTGTAAATAACTCCCACCTGCTCCTTGTTTAGGTCATTCTATACTTTTCTTTGGTATATTAAAAAATATATAAATTAAAACACTACTATTTCTCTCTCTCTAAAAACACCTGTACAATAAAAATACAAATAAATAAAAAATAAAAAATTTAAAGTAAAAATGTTAGATAAAAAGATTAAAAAAGAAAAGTAAATACAAATAGAACTCTTTTGAATGTCTTTTGCTATTAAGATATAAAATATGAAATTGCATAAAAACATTAAAAGCAGAGCATAAGAAAAAACATATCATAGTATAACTCATAATGAATATAGTACCAAAAGCATATCATAGTACAACTCATAATGAATATCGTACCACCATAGTTACTTTTAGTTAATTATTATATTAAATATTACAATTTGTAACCTCATGTCTTCATCAGGTTAACAAAACAAACCCTACCATCACCTACATCATCACCACTGTGACCCTGCAACACCACCAAATCACCAACATCACCATGCCATTTTTGCCACACCATCTACATCCGTATCAACAACATACCATCCCACCACCGGAAAACGCCCTACAATCCTACATCAGTGGGCCACCACTACCATATCCGACAATCGTCACCTTTGCAAGCACCACCGCCATGACCCGGTCCGGTGAGGGTCGATGGTGGCGGAATGGAGAAGAACGAAGACATCCAAGAGACGGTCGATGGAGTAGTCCACGGAGAAGGCGCCGCCGGTGGGAGTCGACGGAGAAGGTCGAAGAAAACATCGTGGTGGTGGTGCTATCGGAAACCGCGATTATCACCGCCGAAGGTGGCCCGGTGATACCTCATCAAGCTCTATTTGTTTCTCCTCTCCCTTTATAACAATCCGTCACAAACTGTCTGCAAAAAAGAGTTTTATAGTAATATATATATAGGAGGAGCTATTTTGCATATAACTAAACTTTGGTGGCCTATGTACAAAATCACAAAAGTTGATCTGGCCATCGACCAAACCTTTAATTATCATAGTAATAGTAATATATAGTGAACTTAGTAAATTTAGTAAAGTTAAGTGGTGGAAACATGAAACAACTAAATTTCTCTGTAGTCACCGACTTCAGGGAATTATAGTATATAATGGAAGTGAGTTTGCAATATAATGAATACGGATAATTTTGATGGAATATTAAACGACTAGGTTACAATACCGTGTAATACACAGGCTAAATAAATTTACTGTTATATGGTTTATAATATAAAAAGTCGTCTTAAATATTATGTATTATACGGATTGAATAAACCCATGTATTAAAATTTTAAAAATTTGAAGTTAACATATTAGAAATTTTAATTATTGATAGTTATTAATTAACAAATAGCTATTATAACATTCATAATTAAGAGGAGTGAGAAGTGAGAAAACAAATTATTAAATTGTCTAAAATGATGATAAGTGTTTAGATTTATTTTTATTTATTAGTATAGAGATTTGTAAGATAATATTATTCAAAATACACATGAAAATTTCCAGTATTAGTTGGCTTAGAAAAAAGTGTCATATGATCGGTGTACAAATTAATTGACTTAGTTTTGAACTCCTTAAATTAATAGCAAATAATGAATTTAAATTAAAAGCAGATAATGAATTTCTATTCCTATTCCTATTAATCCAATTTGTCGGTGGCTACAGTGCCACCGACAACTCACAAATAAAACCCTAACCCCCTCCTAAACCTGATGAAGAAATCGAAGCACCCCCTCCTAAACCTGATGAAGAGATCGAACTGATGAAGAAATCGAAGCAATCAAAGCAGAAGATCGAACTGATGAAGAAATCGAATCGAAGCAGATGGAGAAATCGAATCGAAGCAGAAGAGGAGGTTCTCGGTGGAACAGACGACGGGGATGCCATCGGAACCGCAGTTGTCGCAGATCTGAGACCGGAGATGCTTGAGAGATAGAGAGAGCGTTAGCGGGAGTGTACGGCGGAGAACTCTCCGTCATGGATGAACACCTTGATGTTAAGCCTCAACCCCCTGTTCATCACTCGCCTTCTACTTTTTCTGATTACGGTATGAGCTTGATTTGGTTCATTCATGATTTGATTTAGGTTTTTACGATTGGGGTTTATTGATTGATTATTGTGGTTATTGATGTGTTTAGCTTGTGTTTGATTGCTTCTGGTTATTGATGGATTAGTTTATGTATGTTTTGATTTTTGATTTTTGATTTTTGATTTCTGTTTCATGTGGTTTTCATGTGTTTGTGGTATTTGGATAATTTGTTTTGCTTTAGAACATGTAATGGGTAGGTGTGTCATGCTTTGCTGGTTTTGTTTGTTGGTGTATTGAAGTATTTTACTAGCAAACAAACATGAGAATATGATAAGGTGAAGATTGATTCATCATTCATGAACCTTTATGTGTAATGAACACTGAACAGTGTTTCAATATTGTTAGCGCGCGTGCGTTGACGAAATGGCATGGATTGAGCAGTTTTAAAGGCATGCATGAAAATTTTATTGGCTTAAATGGTGCAGTAATGGAGGGTGTATTGGAGCATCATGTTGCTAGCATGACTCATTCTTATGTGTTCAATTTGGTCTATTCAAGTTACACATATGGTCAAAACAGGTCACACTTTCTGAAACTTGCTAACTTAGAATGGGTTAGCACTACCCACCACTACTATTTGTTGCTTCTTTTGTTGACACAACCGCCACCATTACCACCTTGATCGTCGTTGCTGCTACTCGCCATATAAATATAGCAAGCAGACTAATTCTGATGCCTTTCTTTATCTAAAAAATTCATTTCAACTCGAGTATATTTTGGTCTATATCTGTTTTGCCCTAAATTGTTTTGACCAGCTGTTTGACCCACATGTTGCGCTAGGTTTAATGGGAGCTTATCTTTTAATCTCTTTGGTTTGATCTTTGACATTGTGGACCTGTTTGATTAACCATTGGTTTATGTTTAACTTTATGTACATGTGATTCTTTTAATAATATTTCAGTTTAAGTACCTTTAGTCAGTTGCATTTCAATCATATGTGATCAGGGTGTCTCATACTATCTCATCTCACATAGCAGGTAGTAAGGAGGAGACGTTTTTCGATTCCCAAGCATGGTTAGACTCGGACTACGAAGATGAGTTTATGAGCGTTAACGGGGGTAATCATTAAACAAGCATAGAGTATTAATGTCATTCAACACTTTGATTTTCACTTGATGTTAATATTTTTTAAGGAAGTTCATTAATACATGCACTAAATGCATACTTCTTTTTATGTCACGTCTTTTAATTGTTGTTTTTGAACTGGTTACTTTGGTTTATATATGTTTGAACTATGTAACATGGTGATTATTATGTGTGTATTTCATTAAAGATTTGCTGATCTAATTTGATGTATGTATTTTAGTTGACAGAAGATTGGGGAGAAACATTGTTTTCAGCATTGAGCAAAGCAGGAGGGAAGGCTTTTAGCAACATGGATGTGGGCTATAACAATGTTGATGTTGATGCAGCAACCAAGCATGGTGTTGCCGTTGGAAACACAGCTGTGAGTTTCGTTGTCCTTCGGGTTCAAGAATTTATGTATCCATAATGAAAAAAGACATTTTATTCACTCGTATGTTAAAAACTTGACTTTCTAGGTCATATGGATCCATTTTTTTTTTTGAAATCGGTCTCTATTTGTTTGATTGATGAAAAAATGAACAAGTTTACTCAACTTTGTTAGAATATGTAACAAAACTGGTTTTGTTGTAGAATTAAGGAAAATTTCATGAATCAAGTGTGACTTTAGTTAGTATTATGTATGACTTTTGAAAGTCAAGATATAGTGTCTATGGATGGAACTGATGTAACATGTGAATCCATGGTGGTATGATGAATTGTTATTCTTTATTAGGAACTTATTTCTATCAAATGGTCTTTTAAACAGCATCAAAATCAAGTTACACATATGGTCAAAACAGGTCACACTTTCTGAAACTTGCTAACTTAGAATGGGTTAGCACTACCCACCACTACTATTTGTTGCTTCTTTTGTTGACACAACCGCCACCATTGCCACCTTGATCGTCGTTGCTGCTACTCGCCATATAAATATAGCAAGCAGACTAATTCTGATGCCTTTCTTTATCTAAAAAAATTCATTTCAACTCGAGTATATTTTGGTCTATATCTGTTTTGCCCTAAATTGTTTTGACCAGCTGTTTGACCCACATGTTGCGCTAGGTTTAATGGGAGCTTATCTTTTAATCTCTTTGGTTTGATCTTTGACATTGTGGACCTGTTTGATTAACCTTTGGTTTATGTTTAACTTTATGTACATGTGATTCTTTTAATAATATTTCAGTTTAAGTACCTTTAGTCAGTTGCATTTCAATCATATGTGATCAGGGTGTCTCATACTATCTCATCTCACATAGCAGGTAGTAAGGAGGAGACGTTTTTCGATTCCCAAGCATGGTTAGACTCGGACTACGAAGATGAGTTTATGAGCGTTAACGGGGGTAATCATTAAACAAGCATAGAGTATTAATGTCATTCAACACTTTGATTTTCACTTGATGTTAATATTTTTTAAGGAAGTTCATTAATACATGCACTAAATGCATACTTCTTTTTATGTCACGTCTTTTAATTGTTGTTTTTGAACTGGTTACTTTGGTTTATATATGTTTGAACTGTGTAACATGGTGATTATTATGTGTGTATTTCATTAAAGATTTGCTGATCTAATTTGATGTATGTATTTTAGTTGACAGAAGATTGGGGAGAAACATTGTTTTCAGCATTGAGCAAAGCAGGAGGGAAGGCTTTTAGCAACATGGATGTGGGCTATAACAATGTTGATGTTGATGCAGCAACCAAGCATGGTGTTGCCGTTGGAAACACAGCTGTGAGTTTCGTTGTCCTTCGGGTTCAAGAATTTATGTATCCATAATGAAAAAAGACATTTTATTCACTCGTATGTTAAAAACTTGACTTTCTAGGTCATATGGATCCATTTTTTTGTTTTGTAATCGGTCTCTATTTGTTTGATTGATGAAAAAATGAACAAGTTTACTCAACTTTGTTAGAATATGTAACAAAACTGGTTTTGTTGTAGAATTAAGGAAAATTTCATGAATCAAGTGTGACTTTAGTTAGTATTATGTATGACTTTTGAAAGTCAAGATATAGTGTCTATGGATGGAACTGATGTAACATGTGAATCCATGGTGGTATGATGAATTGTTATTCTTTATTAGGAACTTATTTCTATCAAATGGTCTTTTAAACAGCATCAAAATCAAAGTTACACATATGGTCAAACAGGTCACACTTTCTGAAACTTGCTAACTTAGAATGGGTTAGCACTACCCACCACTACTATTTGTTGCTTCTTTTGTTGACACAACTGCCACCATTGCCACCTTGATCGTCGTTGCTGCTACTCGCCATATAAATATAGCAAGCAGACTAATTCTGATGCCTTTCTTTATCTAAAAAAATTCATTTCAACTCGAGTATATTTTGGTCTATATCTGTTTTGCCCTAAATTGTTTTGACCAGCTGTTTGACCCACATGTTGCGCTAGGTTTAATGGGAGCTTATCTTTTAATCTCTTTGGTTTGATCTTTGACATTGTGGACCTGTTTGATTAACCTTTGGTTTATGTTTAACTTTATGTACATGTGATTCTTTTAATAATATTTCAGTTTAAGTACCTTTAGTCAGTTGCATTTCAATCATATGTGATCAGGGTGTCTCATACTATCTCATCTCACATAGCAGGTAGTAAGGAGGAGACGTTTTTCGATTCCCAAGCATGGTTAGACTCGGACTACGAAGATGAGTTTATGAGCGTTAACGGGGGTAATCATTAAACAAGCATAGAGTATTAATGTCATTCAACACTTTGATTTTCACTTGATGTTAATATTTTTTAAGGAAGTTCATTAATACATGCACTAAATGCATACTTCTTTTTATGTCACGTCTTTTAATTGTTGTTTTGAACTGGTTACTTTGGTTTATATATGTTTGAACTGTGTAACATGGTGATTATTATGTGTGTATTTCATTAAAGATTTGCTGATCTAATTTGATGTATGTATTTTAGTTGACAGAAGATTGGGGAGAAACATTGTTTTCAGCATTGAGCAAAGCAGGAGGGAAGGCTTTTAGCAACATGGATGTGGGCTATAACAATGTTGATGTTGATGCAGCAACCAAGCATGGTGTTGCCGTTGGAAACACAGCTGTGAGTTTCGTTGTCCTTCGGGTTCAAGAATTTATGTATCCATAATGAAAAAAGACATTTTATTCACTCGTATGTTAAAAACTTGACTTTCTAGGTCATATGGATCCATTTTTTTGTTTTGAAATCGGTCTCTATTTGTTTGATTGATGAAAAAATGAACAAGTTTACTCAACGTTGTTAGAATATGTAACAAAACTGGTTTTGTTGTAGAATTAAGGAAAATTTCATGAATCAAGTGTGACTTTAGTTAGTATTATGTATGACTTTTGAAAGTCAAGATATAGTGTCTATGGATGGAACTGATGTAACATGTGAATCCATGGTGGTATGATGAATTGTTATTCTTTATTAGGAACTTATTTCTATCAAATGGTCTTTTAAACAGCATCAAAATCAAATTCACCACAAGTTTTATAAACATAACATAGAGGTTTTAACGTTCTATCCGCTGTTATTTTGTCACTGTAACGGAATTGTGGGCATAGTTTAATATTTTGTTCTTTTACGAAACTAACAATTGGGAATATAATATGCATAGGGTGTGCTTACAGAGACCACAACAGAGTTAGCAGCAACACTTCTGTTGCTGCTTCTCGAAGGATAGTTGAAGCCGATGGGTTCATGAGGGCTGGCTTATACGATGGATGGCTTCCTCATCTGTAAGATCGTACAATTTACATTTAAGATAATCATAAAGTACTAGACACTGGTTACAGGTTATAGGTAAGATAATTATCATATTTTGTAATGTTTTAGGTTTGTGGGATATTTGCTTAAAGTACAAACTGTTGGTGTCATTGGACCTGGTCGCATTGGTTCTGCTTATGCTAGAATGATGGTAAAATCTTTCTCTAAATCCACTGGTTTTTGAGAGGTTCAAGATGAATCTAATGTATTACGATCTCTACCAAGCAACACGTCTAGAGAAGTTCGTTACAGGCATGTCTTGCTCCATTGTGTGTATTTTCAGTTAAAAGTTTCAGCTTTAAAAAATAGTCAAACAGATGAAACTAAATTTTTTTATTAAAAGCTGTAAGTATGATGGTTTAAAAAGGTAATATTTATTTGAAATCATATATGAACTAATATGTAACTAGCAATTTGCAGCTTATGGTCAATTCTTGAAAGCCAGCGGAGAACAGCCTGTTACATGGAAACGAGCATCATCGATGGATGAAGTTCTTCAAGTAGCCGATGTGGTAAGAAATCGTTAAATGTGTTATCATAATCTATTGGGGTCATTATAATATGTTCTCTATTTGATGTTTTCTGCGTATGATCACATAGATAAGTCTACATCCAATATTGGACAAAACAACTTATCATCTCATCAACAAAGAAAGGCTTTCAAAGATGAAGAAGGTAAGCTCAACCAAAGTATAAGAGTTATATTTTACTAAGTTCTTATAAGCCAAAATGGCTAATTTATTTGAATTTAAACACACAGGAAGCGATCCTTATAAAGTGTAGCAGAGGACCAGTGGTTGATGAAGAAGCTCTTGTGGAGCATTTGAAACATAATCCTATGTTCCGAGTTGGTCTTGATGTGTTTGAGGATGAGTCATACATGAAACCTGGCCTTGCTGACATGAAAAATGCCGTTGTTGTCCATCATATTGCTTCCGAATCTAAGGTGCATAATTTTTGTTCCTTAAACTTATACTTTTTTTAACTGTTTTTCAGTTGCTAAACAATGCCAAAGTTTATTATATCTACAGTTAACTTTTCTAAATTCCTGTTTTCGATTTATGCAGAGGACTCGTGAAGGAATGGCCACACTTGCTGCATTAAACGTACTGGTATGCGACTTCTTAATACATTATACATATAAATCGTTTTGGCCATCCTGCTAGTAAAATAGTATTCATATTTATTTGATTTATTGCTCTAACTTTGCACTAACATAACATCTACTAATTTCAACTTTTTGACCTGAATGTGACGATGACATTAGGTCTACTGGTTAAATAGATAATACACTTAGATGCCATGCTACTTAACACTTGCGCCCTGTTAGATATTCAAAATTAACCACGCGGCAACGCGCGTGGGTTCCATCCCTAGTTTAAATTAAAAGCAAATAATGAATGGACTAATAGAAGGTTCACAAGTTAATTATAAATTTGACATGACATAAACCTTGAATATATTAAGTTGCATATATGTTTTATTATACCAAGTGAAAAGAAATAGGTGCGTAATTGGATTAGAAAACAAAGAACTAATGCTAGATCATTTTATGTTGCATAAGAACGAATTTGCAAGCTTAAATGAGTGTATTACTTACATCGAGCTAGGTATTAGCAGAAACCTAAAATATACAAAAGTAGTGATGTGATGAAAAATACTCCTAAAGTATTATGCTAGATCAAAAATATAGAGGCTTTGGGATAAGTATGAGTATCCACTACAAGAAAATTGGGCATTTACGACTAGGGCTGCAAACGAACCAAACGAACACGAATAAGGTCTTGTTCATGTTCGTTCGTTAAGAAATAAACATGTTCATGAACTGTTCACAAACGCTTACCGAATAAGATTATTTGTTCGTGTCCGTTCGTTAAGCAAATGAACATGTTAATGATTTGTTCACAAACACTTAGTGAACGCAAATGAACACAAATAAAAGCAAACGTACACAAACAACTGTTCATGAACATTACAAACACAAAAAAAACTCATGAACAAAAACGAATGCACATGACTATGAATTTATTTTAGAATAAAATTTACATTTTTATTACAAACATTACATAAAATCAATCAAAAATAAATAAATACTTAACATATATATCAAAAAGTACTTGTTATAATAGTCATTAAAATAACTGATAAAAAATTAAGAATATAAACGAACACATTAACAAACATAAACGAACATATTATCGACGTTCACGAACGAACGAACATAAACACACACTAATCGAACGTTCACGAACATAAATGAACAAACGCGGCTTGTGTTCATGTTCGTTCGTTTAACTAAACGAACGGAATTTTCTTGTTCGTGTTTGTTTATTTACTAAACAAACAAACATAAAAGAACTTCTCATCGAACGGTTCACGAATTGTTCGTTGAACGTTCAGTTCATTTATAGCCCTATTGCGACCATCTTTTCGATCGTAAAACGATTGCACTTGCTTTATTGCTACCGTTTTGCAACCGAAAATACGGTGGGAAAAACACACTTCGCAATTGTCTTGTGGAGACCATTTTGCGATCGATGTTATACTTGCGACTGAATGTTGCAACTGCTTCTGCCATCAGGGATTCTACAACTTCTTTGCTACCACTTTGGTAGATGAACTATATCAACCCAGTGTAGCTGTTGAGATTAGATTACAAATAGATCAAAATTATTTACATCTCACAGGAGGATCTGTCAATTTATAATTTACATTTTACATCTTAAGAAATTTGAAAATAACTAAATTGTGTTTTTACAGATATTTTCTCAAATACGAATGTTGGTGCTTTATAATTGTATTTCTTCTGAGCTGGATCTACAAAATGTATAAAAGAATTTATTATCAATCAGATTTGAGGATCTATTCTTAAGATATCACCCATCTCATGAGTAGAAGAACTATTCAGGTGTGCGAAACAAGTTAGCAATCCTAAGTATTTTAGCTTTGTAGATAATAACACGTGTCTTTTGTTTTGTTTGATCTATGTATCATTGCATGCTTGAGTTCATCTTTACTGCAATAGAATAAGGCATATGTATTTGTTCATGCTACATCAGCAAAGTTTGTCAGCTTTGTTATTCTTTTTTCTTTTCCTTTTTCATTAGTTATTATTTGAGCTTTAAATTGCTATACAAATATTATATATGTTAGAAAATAAAAGGTTATTTTGGAGATTACGGGATCAGTAAAGGTGTGCAACATCATCTCCCAAATTAGAGGATTCGCCAGCTCATCGCTAGCCAATTTCCAACCAAAGTTTTTATTATGTTTCCTTTTTTTCTTGTCTTTGAATCTTGTATAAGTTTACCTTCTTCCTTCCAATGTACCATACTAGAATTACACAATACACAATAAAGCTTTCTTTATCATTAATACCCGTCAAGATGGTATCAGAGCGGGTGTTTTAATCTGCTCATCATCTACCCAAGCTGCTCCCAATCGAAGCCACAACCAAGCCACAACAGAGCCACCATGTCCGAAGACGCCAACTCAGGTGACTCGAGAAACTCCAGGAATGACCTCTCTTTACAATTAGCCACCCTTCTTAAAAACGCCCAACTGAAAAGCCCCAAACTGTCGGATAGTTTACAGATAAATCTGAAACTAATCGGCCAAACTACGCTCTATGGACCCGGATGATCCGGGTCGCCATAGGAGGAAGATCGAAAAACCTGTTGAACTATTTAACCACAAACCCACCAGATCAAAATCATGAAAAGTATGAAAAATGGGAACAAGATGACCTTGTCGTATTTTCATGGTTAATCCAAAACATTGAACCGGTCCTTGCGGGCAACCTCACCGAGTTTCCCACAGCAAAATCGTTGTGGGATGCCTTGGTAGTTACCTACAGCAGTGGACGGGACAAGCTTCAAACTTTCAACCTACATGTCAAGGTGAATGACATCAAATAGAACAATCTCTCCCTAGAAGAACTATTGATTATACTCCAAGGAGTATGGGGTGAGATTGATCGGATCGATCCAAACCCTATGACTTGCCCAGCCGATATGCAAGCATACTCCAAAATCAGAACCGAACAAAAATTATTCCAGTTCGTTAATGCCCTCGACCGGAAGTATGACCCTATAAAAAGGGAAATACTCCGGTTAGAACCCCTTCCAACGGCAGAAGCTGCGTACGCCACCGTTCGCAAGGAGGTTGCTCATCAGAAGATTCTCGGAGCACCTCCCAATGACTCACAGGGCATCGCAGCAGGGCTAATGGCCAATAAAGTCGAAGGATTAGGGCTCGCATCAAAGGGCTACCGACGACCCGAGGGTAAGAAACCCACACCAGGTAATAAAGATAACAAAACTCACCTCAAGTGTGACCATTGTGGCATGACAAGGCACACCAAGGAGCAATGTTTCCGACTCGTCGGATATCCCGAATGGTGGTCTGATGGCCACAAGAAGGGCACAAAGCCCACGGCTCAGGAGAAAGGGAAACCAACTAGTAACCGAGAGGCCACCGGAGATGGAAGCAAGAGCAACGGTGGCTTTGGCGGTGTGGCAGCGGCGACATCCGAGGAGAAAGAAAGCGATGCTTTCTTCTACACAGTATTGGGGTTGAGAGAGACAAACTCTCGAAAACCCCATTTTATTTACCACCTCATTACAATTCGGTCCTTGAAATAAACAATTGCAACTCATCTTCCTTTTTACACAATAATGAATTAATAGATATAATAATAGAGAGTTTTAAAAGTTGCAAAAAACAACCAGACTATGATGGGACTGCACATGTAGCTCAAAATTATTATGACAAACAGGATAAGTCATGGATACTTGATAGTGGGGCCACTGATACTATGACTTATGATGTGACTGATCTTATCTCATCCACCACACCTAGAAAATCAAATATTAAAATAGCAAATGGTGGAAAGATGAACGTAAAAACCAGAGGAACAATTGAAATCTCCTCCACACTCAGACTTTCTAATTGTTTATATGTCCCCTCACTATCACACAAACTTCTTTCAATTAGCCACATAATGAAAGAACTTAATTGTTTGGATCTCATGCAACCGACCTTTTGTCTATTACAGGATATCAGGACGGGACGGATCATTGGGCGTGGCACTGAAAGACAAGGGCTGTATTATGTGGATGAGGTGACCCAAACGAAACTGTGATGTTAGCTCACGGAACCGTAGAACGAGAAGCATGGCTATGGCATAGTAGATTGGGACATCCATCCACTGGTTATTTACATATTTTAATTCCTAAAATTTTCCTTCTAGTAATACGACTTCTTGTGAAACATGTGTATTGGCTAAAAGCTACAAACAAACGTTTAAACCAAATAACACAAGAGTTGATATGCCTTTTTCATTAATCCATTCTGATGTTTGGGGTCCCACTTCTACTATCGGGGGGCAAAACTTTCGTTTTTTCGTAATATTTGTGGATGATTGCACTCGGATGACCTGGATTTATTTTTTAAAACAGAAATCTGAAGTCCTTGACAGGTTCACCAGTTTTCACACTATGGTTCAAACTCAATTTCAAAAAACCATCCAAATTTTACGATCTGATAATGGGAGGAATTTGTTAACACACAAATGAGCAAATTTTATAAGTCAAAAGGGATAATTCACCAAACTACCTGCCCCCACACTCCAGAACAAAATGGCGTGGCTGAGCGTAAGAACCGTATTCTGTTAGAAATAACGAGAGCTCTCCTAATTGAATTACGGGTTCCTCAAGGTTTTTGGCCGGAGGCTCTGGCCACCGCCACCTATCTTATCAATCGGCTTCCAACCAAAATCCTTAACCTTAAAACCCTTTTAAAAACCTTGGAAGCCTTTACCAACCTCCCACCTGCCCTTACACTTGAACCCAAAGTCTTTGTTGCACAGTCTTTGTTCACATACCAAAATCTTATCGAAGTAAACTGGATGCTTGTGCTGAACGATGTGTCTTTGTTGGCTATGGTGTTAACAAAAAGGGGTATAGATGCTATAATCCAAAGACACGTCACATGTACACCACCTTAAATTGTAATTTTCTCGAAACCAAATACTATTACTCCTCCCAACACAGTGGTCAGGGGGAGGAAGAGTGTGACCCACTGAGCTGGCTAAACTACGTCATAACACCAGAAGAAAATTGTAATAATCAGAATACCAATAATAATAAATCACCTGAAGTACAGCCTAGTCCAAATGAATGTGCCACCGAAGTGACTCCTCCCAACCTGATACCCGAGGTAAGTGATTCTCATCATGCTGAATCTACTGAATCTACTAATGTATCTGGTCAATGAGAAACAGGGCAAAATGCGAAGATGCTACAGGAAGGTGAAGAATCCACACCAAAAGAGGCTTATGAACGATATGTGCTACCACCAAGAGCCAACAGGGGAGTCCTACCGAAAAGATATTCCCCAGAAAAGGAGTCCAGAAACTCAAGATATCCCACGGCTAACATAGATAAAGGAAACTTATCTCAGGACGCAAAGGCATTTGCTACAACTATATGTTCTGAGGATATCCCTTCCAATGTAGAACAAACCCTTAAATCAAAAAACTAGAAAAATGCAATGGAGATCGAGATGGAGGCCTTGGTAAAGAGTGGAACATGGGAAAAGGGTACTCTGCCACAAGGGAAAAGACCAGTTGGATGTCGATGGGTCTATACAGTGAAATATAAACCAGATGGTACGATAGAAAGGTATAAGGCCCGGCTTGTCGCTAAAGGCTACACTCAGACGTACGGGATCGATTATTCTGAAACCTTCTCTCCAGTTGCAAAACTTGACACAATCAGAGTTCTCTTCTCCGTAGCTGCAAATAAAGGGTGGCCACTTCACCAGTTTAATGTTAAAAATGCCTTTCTACATAGAAAACTTCAAGAAGAAGTTTATATGGAGCCGCCACCCGGATTCTCGCATAGCTTTGGAAAGAGTGAAGTATGTCATCTAAAGAAATCATTGTATGGGCTAAAACAATCTCCTCGGGCGTGGTTGGGAGATTTACATAGTAATGGAAAAATACGGGTTTAAGCAAAGTAACTCAGATCATACCTTGTTTATTAAACAAAGGGGAGAGCTGATGACTTGTTTAATAATCTATGTTGATGATATGATTATTACGGGAAATGATAGAGAAGAAATGACAAAATTGAAAGAAAGCTTGTTTACAGAATTTGAAATGAAAAATCTAGGAAGACTCAAATATTTTCTTGGAATTGAAGTATTAAGATCAAAACAGGGAATCTTCATTTGTCAAAAGAAATATATCCTAGATTTGTTAGCCGAAACCGGGATGCTTGATTGCAAACCAGCTGAAACTCCCATGATGATAAACCAAAAACTTTATATGGAAGAAGGAGCAGATTTAGCTAATAGAAACAGATACCAGCGAATTGTGGGGAAGCCTAATATATCTTTCGCATACTCGTTCCAGATATAGCATATGCAGTAGGAGTTATTAGCCAATTCATGCACCAGCCACAAGTTACTCATATGGAGGCAGCCATAAGGATTATAAGATACCCACAAGGGACAGTTGGTCATGGAGTACTTTTCAAGCCAAATGGCCATTTAAAGACTCAAGTGTTCACTGATGCAGATTGGGTAGGAGATAAAGGAAATCGGAGATCCACGCCAGGCTACTTTACTTTAGTTGGAGGTAATCTTGTGACGTGGAGAAGTAAGAAGCAAAAGGTTGTCACTCTCTCAGTGCTGAAGCCGAATTCAGAGGAATAGCAAGAGGATTAGCAGAGGTCTTATCGATACGAAAACTTCTAACTGAAATTGGGTTCCCTCCAAAAGAAATAAGCAAGATAATGTGTGACAATGAAGCTGCAATTCAAATCTCGGAAAATCCCGTCCAGCATGATCGTACAAAACACATAGAAGTGGACAGACATTTCATCAAAGAGAAACTTACAGCAAATATCATTGAACTACCACCTGTTCGATCTGAAGATCAATTAGCAGACATCTTAACTAAAGCCGTCGGAAGCAGAATTCTAAACGATTGTTTGGACAAGTTGAATTTTGGAGATCCCACTATTCAACTTGAGGGGAGTGTTAGAAAATCAAAAGGTTATTTTGGAGATTACGGGATCAATAAAGGTGTGCAACATCATCTCCCAAATTAGAGGATTCGCCAGCTCATCGCTAGCCAATTTCCAACCAAAGTTTTTATTATGTTTCCTTTTTTTCTTGTCTTTGAATCTTGTATAAGTTTACCTTCTTCCTTCCAATGTAACATACTAGAATTACACAATACACAATAAAGCTTTCTTTATCATTCATACACGTCAAGAATATATACACAACCTCTTATGTTATAATGCATGTTAGGGCACTTTCAACAGGTAGTAACCTTTCAGAATACTTTATGGCCCATCCTAACCCGTCATTTTTACTCATAAGTTAAATAACTTGTTTTTTTATCTCAAACAAATATCATTAAGGCACTAAAATATCCGGCTATCGAACGGATATAAAACTAGTTTAAGTGTGTCTAAAACTGTTGATTGCCTCCTTTAAAACCGATGGGAACTACTTCTATTGAAACCTACATTGAGAGATAGTAGAGTGCATTCTAGTCTACTGTGACCCATGTTGCTCAAACAATAAAGAAATGATTATTTGGCTTAGCGTGGTCGGTCACCTTCTTGAAGTTTTTATTTTTCTACTTCTCGTAAATTACACTATTGTTGTAATTTTTTACTCTCTTTTACCCATTGTCCATATTTCCATTTACTACTTGTCAGATAGATAATTGTAACACGTCTCGCATCAATCATAATTTTATTTATTGTAATGATCGACCAACAAATGAAACATGTATAATGAGCTTAAATAAATGGAAAGATAAGACGTGTGATCAATTCTCCTCAACTGAGGAATATCAGTTCTAACATATTAAGATATGATGGGGAAAGAGATAGAGAGTACATGGTTGGGACTTAGTTAAAAAAACAACTAATCCATTCGAGACGTGATAGTCATCATAACACTTAACTAGTTTTATACCCGTCCGGTGGCCGGGGTATTTTAGTATCGTAAGGACATAACTATTTTTCTTTACATTCTAAACAAAACACTATTTGTTTAAGATTAAATGAACCAAATTATTAATTCACGTTACAAAATCATATGCTTGACCTCAATATAGCATTTCTGATTTCTTAGGTTTTCTTGTGGAGTATACTATGCATGTTGTATTTTCCCTGCAATGCTAAGCTGTATTCATTAAATTGTTTTCATAAAAAAGTACATATGAGATATCTGATGCTAATAGAAACTCATTTTATTCTTAAAGTCTACATCTAATATTGTTGGATTTTTAAATTCAAATTAACTCTACGAAGCAACCTTTATCACCTCTGGGTGAGTTCTTTGAGCAAAGGTATAATTATGTTTTTCTTCTTTTGGGACCTCTTTAAAATCTTTCATTGTTACCACTGATAATGCTCGGGCCTGCTTCATTGCATCATCATCTTTATTTGTTTTATATGCACTCACAAGGCCTCATAAATTATGTACAAAAAATAAACCAAAACTATCAAAATAAATATATAAAAGGAAAGGAACACAATCGTTGAGCCTTGAATTGTGGAACTCGAAGCGTGAGAGCTTTCTTTTGGATGTTTGTGAGACAAGCTAAAATGATGATCCTTCAGTATAGTATCCATAAATTGTAACACATCCTGTATTTGAGAGAATTTTGCACATTAGTGATTCAATATTGAAGCATAAGGGTCATGTTGAGATATTACACTCTTCAAATATCCAAATAGTTACTTAAAATTTATGATACTTATGTTTCTATATATGATTAACAACTGAATAACTATTTAGTGCATCTCCAATTAACTTTGGGGTTGGATCATCCCTTTCTATAAAGGCACTTCATGATCGGGTCAATTACAAGTGTTGCATGGACAGAATCCAACTTGTAGTTTGTACTTTTCTTGCAGCCCTCTTCATTATCATTGCATACCTATCTGTAAAAACAATGTTGAGTTGGCATATATGTCAATAACTAAAATATTAAATTTCTATAACATTAATTCTTTAGTAAATACAATATAAAAATAAACTGAATACCATAATTAAAGTTATTCAAGTAATAACTATTATTGGAAACAGAGGTGATTATGAAAGGAAGTAATAGGTAGGAATAAAAGAACATGTAGATCAAGCATTATAATGATGAATAACTAAAGAGCACTTAAAGAATATTATCTTCCCTTTAGTCATTAATTGATAACGCTTATTTAAGAAACGAACTTGCCAGAAGATGAAATTTGAGGTGATTGTTTGAGCAACAGCTTCATTGCCCTAAGTATCTCGGTTGAGTTGCATAATAATTAATCAAAAACAATATTTAGAAACAAATTCCAACTATTTATGTATGATAAGGGTGAAGGAAAACATGCCCATATGTGAGCTAAACTCCTTGGAGGATTGCATGTTCACTATAATCCATCCGCCCTGGCATTTAGCAGCTTCTTTCGTTTGAAAATGTAACAATTCAAACATGGCATTTGTATTGATCATAAATACAATGCACATAAGAAATTTTATTTTGGATCTTATTCAAAAGAAACACCAATTGAGAAAAATATCATTATGATCAAAGATAAATTATATTCTCAAAAACTTATGGCACATCAAAGCAAATGGTGGACGGTACAAGGAATCAAGCTGTTGATGTGGAACCTCGATCTGCTCGCAAGACTCCAGGATGATTGTACTCCACATCAAAATCATTACACAAATTTTTGTATCAGGTTCATGTGGAATAATCCCGAATCTTGATGGTCTAAAGATGTAATCAATGAAAGGCTTGAACTTTGTAATCAATCAAAATGAAGCTGGGACAATACCTCTATAAGCAGAAGTCCTCAATTTATAACCTAAACATTTAAAACAAAACATGATAAAAAAAATGAATCATAAGCAAGTTGGTCAAAATTGACATATCTAGTACGACAATAAAAAAACTTATACTAGTGAATGAATAATGATCACAAATTTAAAAGTTAGTATTATAATTGAGAACCATCATCAACATATCTCCATGAGTAACTCCTAGACCACTCAATGTCTCAGCATTCCTTATCGTTAGCACAATTTACATGATCTTCATGATAAAGCAGCCAACCCCAACTTTAGACTTCTACACTTTGTTGCTTACTTTTTCCACCACACCTACGGTCTCATGCCCACATTAGTCAATTGAATGTAATGATTGTAAAAGTTTGTTTTAGTTTAGCTAAGATTAAGCATCATAAAAATAGCAGTTTTTTGTTTATAAATTAAGGGATAATGCACACAAAACATAAACGGGATGCCATTGAATCATGAAGAGAATATATTAAAATAGAATGATGCAAGAAATGATGAGATCAAACAACCAAGCATAATCATGATTCAGATAGTTGATTGAAGAATACAATCAAATTACCCATACTAACAAAATAAGTCAGAATTAGAAGTTTTTCACAAGCAACGACAAAGATGAAATTCAAAATGAAAATTGTTGCAAACTTACAAACATGGCAAATGGATATTTACAAGATCAATTGAGGGAAATCCTTATCAAGAGAAATCTACTAAAACATACCCAAGAACCACGGGATAAGCAGTCAAGCCCCATTCGTTCTTGAAGGAGTGAAGATCAGAATGGCAGATCCCGCAATACAGAACTTTGAATATCTCGCCTTTATCACCGATAAACTGTAAACCATCATTAATAACAACAAATTCCATTAATAGGCAAATGATGATACAAAATTAACCAAAAATCTAATCGTTTGATACGCCACATTGGTGGTGGAATCTCACTCAAAAGTGAATTAGAACCTCGCATCAGAACAAATTCCAACCATTGAGACCTAATTAAGAGATTAAACAAATAAAATATGGATATGTGTATGATTACCATAATCATATAGGAATAATAAGGTAAGGTGGGATGAACAACCAAACTCTATTCGAAAGTATACATTGGATGATGATTTAATGCCGTATTTGGACATCTGGAAATGGGAACACGAGAAGTCAGAGAGATGTGTATGCGGTGAAGAACATGAACCTCTGGGCTTGCTCCATCGACATCTACTTGGTTTCACTCAACAGCCGATTTAAAGAAACTAAAGTAAGGTTTATGATGTTTTCGTATATATAATAGCAGCCATGGAGGTTACTAATTAATGAACGTGGGAGCAAAAGAAAGAAGGAACCGTCGATTAACTGCTCATAACCTAATTGCCCTTAGAAACTACTGGAAACCATCTTGTAACTGTCGTAACTGCCTAATTTAAACGGCTAGGATTTTGTTTCAGGATATTTCAATGGTCAAGATCATTTCTACCAGCGGTTACATTCACCGCTGGTAATATAATATATAATTGGACAGCCCTTTCGTACATCTACAATCTTCTACTTTGAATATATATAAAACAAAAATATAGTAAGACGTACATTGTTGTTAATTCAACTCAATCTAGAAACGATAGAAAAGGAATCCACTTAGGAGATGATCTTCTCACGAGAATAATTCAAACTCTTTCTTGTATATTTTGTATATTGTGTTAATAAGACATGAAAAAACCATTGAATCAAACGTGTAAGTTTATAACTTTTACAATTTATTGATAGCAACAAATAGAACAATTGCATATACATGCAAACCAAACACTTATTCTCGTAACATATTAATCAATGACCAAAACATCAAATATCGGCCAAACCATCAACACTTGCATTGGCAGCTGATTTTTTCTGAAACATACAGACTTTGCAAGCAGCTGAGGTTAAAGATGAAGTTTCATACTTGTCTTCCCCACCCAATATCGGCATAGCTACTCCTCTTTTCGCCGGACTCACATACCCCGGTCTGTATGTTTTCCCCAAAATACCCTCCACCTCGTCCGAAAGATTAGAGAAGCGGAACTGTGTCTCGAAGTGGGCAAAAGCGTCATTTGATGGTAACTGGTAGTTATGAACTTTGTTATCTTCTTTAGTAATAGGGACAGCCTTCAGGTCAATCTCTACCAAACCACTAACTGTCACTCTAACGGAGTTTGTTTCATCGGTTCTCTCGACCGACACTTGTCTTACTCCGGTGTTGGTTTTCCATTCAGCGTCTCCGAGATATGGAACGGTTACTTCTTGCCCGTCCCATTTCACGAGAATAACATCAACGGAGTTGTCCCATTGTGCTACTTTCTTAGCTGAAACGATTAGGGTGTGCATGTCGAACATGACCGCGACCGATTGGACCCATGTGTAGTCACGGCTCCTGCCGTTGGGACGGTTTCCGATAAAAAGAGCATTGATTTGCATGCTTGTGTCGGAGACGAGTGCGAAGCTGCGTCCTTTACCACCGTGGAAGTAGAACATGACTCCATCACCACCAATGAACCTTGGATCGTAACATAAAGCACCGTACCCGTTGCAATCTGGTCTTCTCCCTGTGAAAATTACAACTCGATTAATTAGTAAGAAATTAAAGGTTTTATAATTAATTTCAAAGAAGCGTTTCGTCGAACAAGGTGCTTACATTTACAAGTAGCTTCACATTTGCTGCCACAATGGATGAAACACCCTTTTTGGTTCTTGTTCTTAGGCTTCATGTCTGGGCACTCAGTGGGACAAGTGAGCACCCGATGGTTACAAGCTCCATTTGATTTGCAATATGCTCGTTGACATCCTGTTGCTGGATCTGGTGTCAAGATGTCGTAGTTAGTGGTATCTTGTTCGACGGGCTTAGGTGCTGGCGTTGGTGTTGGTTTCGGGTCTTTAGGAGTCGGATTCTTATTATCATGTTCGTCATCGTTGTCATCATCATTGTGGTCGTCGTCGTGATCATTATCGCCATCCTCCTCCTCGTCATCTCCCTTTGGGGGTTTCGGGCCTTTAGGGGCCGGATTCTTCTTAGGCTTGGACTTATCGTCGTCCTCATCCCCATCCTCTTCCCCCTCATCCTCCTTTGGCGGATTCGTCTTCGGCTTAGTGGACTTCTTTTGACCCTCACCATCCTCTTCCCCATCATCTTCCTCTCCCTCATCCTCGTCTAGGATTCGAACCGGTTTCAGGTCTTTAAGCTGGGCATGCATTGGTTTCACGTCTTTAGGGGCGGGGACTGATGCCAAATTCTTCTTAGTGTCAATGGACTTATCGTCGTCTTCATTAGCGCGAACAATGGTAGCGTGAACGGAGATTAAAAAGAGAAGGAAAGCCACCAAAAGGAATGACTTCCCCATGATGAATGAAAGGACTTGATTTGTGTTTTTCACTCGACAAATTAATTGGTGCAAGTTTTGTGTGATGAATTTAGAAGAAAAGTTGATGGTTTGTTGGATGAGAAGAAGCTGCTATTTATAGTGATCATCCTCGTTAAAATAATACAAAGTATTAGACTTTCACCTTTACTTGTTGTTGAATTATTTCAAAGGATCTTCTGTAATGTACGTTAACACTTTAATAGTTGATTATAAAATAAGTTGATTATATTTCTCTCTCTTGGAGCAGCTTTGCTTGAACCTACAATCATGGACTTGTTACTTCTTACATAGCCCCAAATTGATGGGTCAAATGGTCTGTTCATTCTGTTGCTTCATGTATCAAACTATATATAATTTATACAAAATTATTTCACAAGTTAGCCATGCATGTATGCCATCATGCAAGGTTTTAGGATGGGTGACATTTTACAAATTGATCATCAAACTGTAAAAGTGACAAACATGATTTGATTGTTTGAAAAAAGAAATTTATATAACATGTTTATGTGCATGATTGGGTGTATAGTAATGGACGTGAGTTCTATTATAGAGAACCTAATAATAGAACCTTATTGTTAATAAAAAAATTAAACGAGGGTTTTAGTTAAACGTGTAGACATGGATTTCACGATCAATTGTTATAGTCTATTAGAATTCGGTCCTCGATCGTGGAATAACTAGATCTAATGTCAATCCGTAAAAAAATTAACTTTTGCCCCCTCTAAATGGTAACTTGCTTCATGCCTACAATCAGTTCACTTATAATTTTTTTGTCTCAATAAGATCACTTATAATTTTTTTTATTTTAGTCAGATCACTAAAGTTTAAGTACTGTTCTCATAGGTTATTTATAAGTTGCAAAATATTTTTCAAAAAATTAAATTATTTAAAAAAATTAACAATATTTATAAAAAAGCCAAAGTATTTAAGAAAAAAATTGAATTATCTAAGAAATTAAAAAATATAAATGATCTAATTGGAATACTTATAAAACTTTTAGTAACCAGATTGAAACAAATAATAATATTACTAAACTGATTGAAAAAATAAAAATATAAGTGACCTAATTAGAAAACTACTAAAACTTGCTAATGAAGCTTTTCCTATTTTATTTAAGAAAATGTACTTTATATCAAATCGATCGACATTAATTTATCTATACAGTCTCTTGAAGTCTAACTCACATTATATTTAGCATTCAAAATGTCGTCAAACATTTCTCGATCATTGCACTCACTAAATTGCGTTTATATATATGTAATTTAAATCTCGTGTCTTGATAAGTATTCAAAATTATGAAGTATCGTTTCAATACGTTTATTTTAATCTACATTTTGACATAAATTTCATTCAAATCCGAGATGTTCTTGATAATATACAAGTTATTAAAGTTGAAACATACAACGTGTTGAAACTGCTTCAAGGTTATTTTTTTAGTTTTTATTTCTCTTCAACCTTTGAAATATATATATTTTTAAAATTCTGGATTTGTCATTCTGACTTGCTAACTTTACTAGTGTTTCGCTGTGACTATTAGTTATTACACTATGTTCTCGAGTTATTTTTCAAGAGAGAAGTGATAGAAATAGAAAAATATATATATATCAGAGATTCTTAATGCAAGAAGATAGATTGAAAGAAAACATAAATTTTTTTTAATAATTTCTCTCTTAAATTTGCTTTCAAAATAGAAGAAAGTGAGAAGAAGAAAAAAATAATCTTAATAATTTTATAAATTGCTGGTTGTCCCATTATTATATAATCTTATTTACAAGTGTGATCAATAGATTTTTCTTATCTTGTATGAATCTATAACAACTGTTAAATATTTATTTTAGAAGCTTACTTCAATTATAACTTTGGTGTCCAATAGTCTTTTTAGTTGTCCTACACAAGCCTAACCTGAGCTCAAACCCGATGCCACAATCTTCTCTTTTTATTTTTCCTCTTGGTCTTTTGGCCTTCGCCTTTTTTACTACTCTTATATTTTTCTTTCATTTAAATTATTTGATTCTTTTTCTTTTCTAATAGTTAATTTATTTAGATTATTTTTTTAAGAATAGGCCGTACACGTGTAATAAAGTTCACACACGCACTGCGATGTTTCATTAACCATGTTAACGCCATCGTACGGTCTCGCATCAACACACGAGTCTTTCGTTAAATCATCGTTTTAAAATTATTATCATACGGCGTGTGATGCATTACATTGCTTGTAATATGTTTTTTATGTATTTAATCACGTTAACATTCATGTCGCAAGACGTGTAACGAAGTCCAAAAATGCGACGTTATGGAGGATCACGCCGCAACGTGCGAGCAGTATTACTCGTATAAACTCTTTTGTAAGTGTCGATGAGAGTTTCTTTATTTTTTATGACAACTCAAATATGGAATTGGTTCATTGGTTTGGTCTCTGTGCTTAGACTCGACTGGTTCAGGTTTAAAACCTGCCAACAACACATATTTTGGGTCTTTTGGGTTTCTTATTTATTATAATTTTTTCTTTTAAATTATTTTTTATTTTATCTTTTCTAATATTTATTTCGTTGAAATTATATTTTTAATGATTAAGCCGCACACTCACAATAAGTAAGTTCTCATACATGCGGCAACGTAACATTACTCACATTAATATCATCATATGGCTCTAGCGCAACGCACACGTATTTTTTGTTAAATTACTTTCTTTGTTCTAATGCCGCAACATCCTTAAGTGTGTCAATGCTCATGTCGTAACACGTGTAACGAAGTTCGCAAACGGGACGCAACACGAGTTTACGTAACAACATGCGGGTAACGCTGCTCGCTATACTTAATTATAAACCTAGAAAGAGATGATAAAGCCAAATAATAAAAATTTAAAATCGTAACTTTCTTGTATATTTTTTTTCAGCTCGAGAACAAATCAATCTTTAGATTTTTTCCCCTTCCACTCAAATGTAGAACACAAAATTAAATTTATATTATTATTTTTTACTCTCTCTTCCTTTTCTTTTCTTTCTTCAATTCACTTTCTTCTTCTTTTCTTTCACCTATTAATCTCGGGAACATAGCTTTACTTAATTATCGTACAAAAAATAAATCCTAGTTTTCTTTTTACTTTTAGGGTTGGGTGATAGTAAAAAAAGAATTTAATTTATAAGGTCTAAGGATCGTAAACTCGAAACGTGTCTTTTATTATTTTAAATAGGAGAACATTTTGGTCATTGTGTCAAATGCGTCAGCTCATTGTGTCTTATATGTTCATTGTGTCAAATATAAGTTTATTGTGTTATTTTTCATTTTTGTTATATGTATTTATCATTATGTTTAACATTTTAAATTATTTTATGTTATTTTTATCACTGTTGTTATAGTTTATATAAACTTGTTACCGATTATTGGGCTTTACAATAATAAGAATACAATGATATATTTTCATCAATGTATTTTTTAAAACTCACAGTGTTGAATATAACACAATTTATTCCTTTTATCATTTTTTATAGATTATATAAACATGTTACCATCTATCATTGTGTTTCACAATTACAAGTATACAATGATTTTATTCCATCAATATATTTTTCAAAACGCATATTGTTCATGATAACACAATGACGATCAAAAACACAATGAAACATTGTGCAGGATCGATTATGGGTGGTTTTTCTCTCAACTCACTGTGAATAACACTCAGCAAGTAGTCTATGAAGAGTTGATCACAATATAACAAGTAAGAAGCAGTAAGAAAATTAACACAGGAAGTAAATTTTCAAGGTACTTTTATATATTGCTTCTCAACTCAAAGGATTACAAGACTCTTGGACTCAAATCGCTTATCTAATGAGTTACATGGAGAAGATATATATAATACTACCTACAGCCGGGTATACTTTGATACCAGCTGGACACCTCTAACCTTACATCTATACTACAAGACTCTAGGTGAGGTCTTTCAGACATTTTGCCTGAGAGTTGGTAGTCAGGACATGTCCCTGACTTACCTTTTGTCACCAACTAAAGTTAGTAACATGTACTATCATAAAAAGGTGAACAGTAGAATAAAGTATGGTCAACAGCATGGCTCTTTAGGAAGATGTCACGTTGTATCAGAGGTCTGCAGCGGACTGTCAGGGACCATACTTTTATCTGCTGGACATAGCATTGTCTTCCGAAGGATAAAGTACTTCGGAAGAATAACTTCTTTCGAAGCCACTTATACTTCGGAAGACTGCTTCTTCCGAGGCTTGGAGTCTTCTTTGTCTTCGGAAGCAGACTTTGTCTTCAGCTCTTTCATCATACTTTGTCTTCGGAAGCTCAGACTTTGTCTTCAGCTCTTTCATCAGACTTTGTCTTCGGAAGCTCAGACTTTGTCTTCAGCTCTTTCATCAGACTTTGTCTTCGGAAGATAGTCTTCAGTTGTTGGCTTCAGCTGTTGTCTTCAGCAGTTGACTTCAGCTTTTGCCTTCAGTAGATATCTTCAGCTGTTGGCTTCAGCTGTTGTCTTCAGCAGTTGACATCAGCTTTTGCCTTCAGTAGATATCTTCAGCTGTTGGCTTCAGCTGTTGTCTTCAGCGGTTGACATCAGCTTTTGCCTTCAGTAGATATCTTCAGCTGTTGTTCTTCAGACTTTCGGAAGATCTCTTGCTCAGCTTCGAAAGCCTTTGAATGTAGTACCAAAAATGACTATGAAGTGGTTTTGGTTGCACCAGCCTTATCATGATCCAACAAACTCCCCCTAGGCTGATGCTACCAAAACTTCACTTCCCTCTTCTTCTCAAAGCTCTCAGCACCATGGAAAGTAAGTGTTTATCAGTGTCTTCATTCTTTCCTGATGTAGTGCTGAGAATCTTGTACAGATCCTTGGTAGACAAAACCTCCACTCTGTCTCCTTGGATTATGTGTACCCTTTGTTGTGGCCCTCTGAAAAGAGTTAGTTGATGGGAACTATAGTCATATTCCCATCTAACTATTGGTTCCAATTCAGGACCTTCCACCATCTGTAGAAAGGCTATGCCTTTGGTGGTTGGTCTTTCCTTGTCTTCCACTCTTTTCAGCTTCAACTCTTCTGCAATCTTGGCTCTTCTACTTTGTTCAGCCAAGTGGAGACCGCTGATATGATTTCTGATGTGTGTAGCAGTCTCAGAGTTGGAGGGATTGGAGAATGGCTTCTTTGCAAGCTCAGCAAGGTCGAATCTGCTGAGATGTAATAGAGATGTGGCATTAAGCCTATTGGTTTCACCATTCTCCTTTTCCACAACAAAGTTGTGAGAAGGTTCATCGAACCTCCACTGGATTATAGCATTCCTAGGTCCAGAAGATTGACTAGAAATCCTGTCCTCTTTCCTGGTATCCAGCAGAGTCACCAGTCTCCTTCTTAGTCTCTTCTCCTCAGCATTGAGGGTATCGAAGTTGAGACCAAGAAGTCTTGCAGCCTGGCCCAAAGTATCTCTAGGCAACTCAAGAAATTGGCCTAGAGTGAGGGAGCTTGAAGAGTTATCAACATAGGTGATGTTGATAAGGTCTCCCTCACAGGAGATGCTGCTCAAGGTAGTGCAGTTGATGAGCCTTGTCTTGAACTCCTTTATTTCCTCAAAGGAGAGATGTTAAGGAGGCTGAGGGGATGGTTTTGGTTTTTGTTGGGTAGGCTTAGGTTTAGTGGTTTCGGGTTGTGTTTTAGGTTTTAGGATGGGTAGTTTGGGTGGTTGAGGTGATGTGGTAGGTTTGGGTGGAGTTGTGGGTTGAGGGGTGAAGGTTTCATCAGTGGGTTTGGTTTTGATGGGAAAAGGGGTTGGTTCTGGTGTGGGTTCAAGTTTAGGGGTTGGCTGTGGTTGAGTGGCTGAGGTGAAGACCATTCCCTGTCCCCTCCTGTACATCTCCCTCCTTTTTCCCAAACGGATGTCAGCTTTTATTTCACTGACAATCCGCTGGAGTGTCCTCTCGGACATAGGTCCCACCTGCCTACCAGAGAAGCCATGAGCCCGGAGATAGTCTTTCATCCAGGCTTTGTCATTGGACTTCTTGGTGGCAGTGACCCCCTTCTCTTCTTCCCTCCTCTTCTTCTCCCTCAACTTCTCCCTAGCAGCCTTCTTCCTTTCCTTCTCCATTTGATCCTGCTCTTTGTTGTGGAGCAGCAGGATCATGTCATCATCATGTGGAGACAGTTCAGGAAGACTGAAGCCTTTTGAGAGTAGGAATTTGATCCTATCCTCTCTCAGCTTCAGGGCTGCCTCCCTTCGCTCTTCTTCTTCCCTCTCCAAGGCCAACCTGGCTTTTTCTTGTTGTTTTAGCCTGGTTGACCTCTCCAAAGTCACCAACTCCTCTAGTGATAGCAGGAGTATCTCCTCATTGGCAGCTCCTAGGCTAATGAGCTGGTCAATGAGTGTTGTCCTTCTCTTTTGGTTGATCTCTTCCTGATTGGCTGCAGCTGCCTTAGAACTAGCAGCTAGCAGCTTTTCAGTAGGAAACCTACCTTTCTTTTTGAGCTTCTCAATCCTCTCCTCCTCCTGAAGCTCTTCCACAGTCAATTTTCTTTTTCCTTTGTCTTTGGCAGTGCTTGACTGTGGTGGTTCTTGGATAGAGGATTGTGATTGAGAGAGAAGTTCAGCTGGTGTTTGGGTTGGAGGAATGTCAGAAATGTCCTCCCTGCTCACCTCAGATGCTATTTCAGCAATAACATCTGTGATGGTCAGTTCCTCGGACATCTGGAATAAGCCTTCCGCAGCTTCTATTTCGGCCTCGGAAGACTTTTCTTGTTCTTCTGAGGCTTCCATGTCAGCTTCGGAAGCTTTAGCTTGAGCTTCGGAAGATAAGACTGCTGCAATTTCTGTCCCAACTGTTTCAGTTGCTATGCCATCAGTCTCCATTTCCCCTTCGAAGCTAATCTCAGGTTCCATGTGGACCTTAGGTTAACCAACTTCTTCCACAGTGGTAGAAGGTGCAGTCAGTCTTTAAAGCTCCTCAGCCCCAAAATATATGAGTGTGGTGTCGGGGCTGGGCTGTTCTAGGGAGGATCTCAATACAAACTTTGTGAAAAGTCTGTAGAGATCTTGAAGCATTTTTGAGTCAATCTCTAGAAAAGATTGAGATGACTCAGGTAGTGTGATGAGTTGGGAAGTAAGGGATTGGGTCTGTGGTTCCTCAATTGTTTGTCTCTGAACTTTCTCCCCCTTTTTGGTAGCATCATCTTAAGAGCTAGATGAGCTAGAGGAAGAAGTCAGTGAGACCTGAATTGGTACATGCCTAACAGACCTCTCCGTCTGTTTCTCAGCTAGTTTAGCCTTGAGAGTGTTAATCTCAAGTTGCTGAGTGGAAATCCTTGATTCTAAGAAAGCAAGTACTGAAAGCAAGTACTAAAGTTGGAGACCTTAGAAAGCAAGTACTGAAGTGTTAGTTGCATACTTCCCTCATCTTCATGAGAAGAATCATGGGGAGATGAGATAACATACCTAGTATGCTCAGTCTCACTACCAGATGTGGCTTCTTGGCACCCTGGTTTCCTTTGCTCAGAGTCATCTCTTTCAGAGATGTCAATGGGCAAAGTTGCCGTAGACTCAGTCCTAATTATGTTACCACTGTCCTGAGAGCTCAATGAGAGACTCTGAGTAGTGGCAGCTGAGCCTACATGAGTCCCCTCTACATCAGTGGGACTCACCTCAGTAATTGGCTGCTGATGGGGGCTAGAGACAAGGGATCTCTCTTGGCTCTGTTGATCTTTGAGAGGGTGTTATAGATCAACTTCATGGCCATAGAGAGATGTAATCTCTTCATCAGTGCGGAGTAAAAGGTCAGTAAAAGATAGGAGGTTAAACCTACTGACCCGGGACCTAGATCAATGTCTACAGGCATTGAGCCTATGATGGGGTTGTCCCTAGAAGGCTGCACAGGGGAGTGTAGAGACTCACCCTGTGGGCTTAAGGCTTGGGGTTCGGGCTCTTGGGTTTGAGACTGAGGAGGCTCAAAACCCACATTGAGGTCGAATGTGAAGGATGGTGTGACCTCGGACTGAGTGGGAGCCCATGATTCCACTCTAGCCCTTTTGGTTTGAACTGAAGGAGCTTGTTCAATAAGAGTAGATTGAACAAGGGTTCGTTTGGGTCGTCTCTGGTATGTAGCTTTGATGGGTAAAGAAGATTTTGGCATTGTGGTGGAGGTTGCTGGTGTGGGTTCATCACCTGTGGGGATAACAGGGATGTCACCAGGAGCTATGCGCTCAGTCATCTCTGGAGGTAATGGAGTGTACCTTCCAGTGAAGTTGATGGAAACCTTCTTCAGTATTTTGAAGATGGTAGGCCTCATTTGTGGAACAGTAAGAGCAGCTGGCAGATAAGCTTGCTCGGTTCCAGCTCACAGTTGATTATGTGTTGAATAAATCTGGGATACATGAAGAATGTATCCCTGCTCAGATTGCTGATAAGGTTGGTCAACACAAATTGTGAGTAGTTGAATCGGAGACCTCTCACCAACCCATGAACTAGGCATCCTAGTTCATATGGGATTTGATCCCAACCCCCTGATTTGTTGGAGAGGCAGTGCAGGATAATGTGCAGCAGGAACTTCCAATGATAAGAGAAGTTAAACTTGTACACGGTCAATCTGCTGACATCTCCTCCATATCCCATGAGGATATAAGTGCCTTCCAAGTCTTCTTTGGGGAACTCAGTAGGAGCCCCATCATCATGGAGCTCGAGATGCTCCCTGATGAGCTGTTCAGTGATGACCAACTCTTGGCCACAAATGCGGGTTCTCAGGACTCGAACCCCATTCAAAACTACAGTTTGACCGTTGCTCCAGAATTCGGACATATGGTTAGAGTATACGGTGGGGTTAACTGTAAGTGCAGTGAGGTATGTGGATTCGGTAAGAAAGGTGATGATTTGGGTGAAGTCGGCATCCCTTGACGAATCAAGTAATGCGACTTGGTTGTGCTGAGGGTTTAGCGCCATTGAAGAAAAGATAAGCTTGAAATTTGGGTGAAATTGCAGGTTTGACAGTGAAGGGAATAGTTAGGGCAGTAAATTGGTAAAAGAAGATGAAATTGATCAGTCAAGATTATTTAAAAGGGGATGAATTGTGGTAGTGGCGGTAATAGGGTAACTGTTTGGGGTTGCTGTGGGTGGTATGGTGGTTTACGGCGGAGAAATGATAGTGGCGGCAAGGATAATTTTAAATAATCTGACCATCATGGACAAAATCTTTACTTTTTACAGAGTGGGGCCCAAAAGATATCCGTTACATATAAAAATCTTTACTTCCGAATGTAAAACATTTCCGAAGGTAATTGTCTTTCGAAGTCAATCTCTCTTCCGAAGCAAGGCATTGCTTCCGAAGGTAAAATGGTCTTTTAAAGATACTTCTCTTCCGAAGCAAAGCATTGAGAAATCAATCGCTTCTTCCGAGACCAAAAACTCTTCCGAGAAGACAATTTCCATTGAGGAATTTTGGCTTCGGAAGATATTCAAGAATGTCTTCCGAGAGTTAGTTCCTCTTCGGAAGGAATTTACACTTAGAATAATTTAAAGATCTTTTGTAACAGGGCTTAAATTGTATTGACACAAGACATTACACATTTAAAAAGCCTTTTCAAAAGAGGTAGTTAATCAATATTTATCATCCCAATAGCTGATATGAGATACTTAAATCTTTGTTCATCAAATGCATTTGTGAACAAATCAGCATATTGTTCATTTGAGTTAACTTTGATTAACTTGATCAGATGTTTCTCATAAATATCTCTAATGAAATGATACCTGATATCGATGTGCTTTGTCTTGGAGTGCTTCACCGGATTCTCAGTTATGGAGATAGCACTATTGTTGTCAATATGGATAGGAGTAGTCATGAAGTTGAATCCATAGTCTAACATCTGATTTTGAATCCATAGCAGTTGAGCACAGCAGCTAGCGGCAGCAATGTATTCAGCTTCAGCAGTTGATGTAGAGACACAGGATTGTTTCTTGCATTTCCATGAGATAATCCTTCCACCAAGAAATTGACATCCTCCTGATGTTGATTTCTTGTCAATGTTGCAGCCACCATAGTCACTGTCAGAGTATCCATAGAGATTGAAATCACTATTTCTTGGATACCAGAGACCTAGTTTAGGTGCTCCTTTGAGGTATCTGAGGATTCTCTTTGCAGCAGCTAGATGAGACACCTTTGGAGCAGCCTGATATCTTGCACAAATGCATGTGGCAAACATGATATCTGGTCTACTAGCAGTGAGATACATCAGAGAACCAATGATTGCTCTATACTGATGTTGATCAGTATCCTCCCCCTCAAGGTCAGGGCAAAGATTATGGTTTCTGGGTATGGGTGTCTTGGCTGGTTTACAATCCTTCATTTCAAATCTATCTAAGATGTCTGAGACATACTTAGATTGACTTATGAAGAACCCTTCCTTCATCTGTTTCACCTGAATTCCAAGGAAAAAGTCCATTTTTCCCATGGAACTCATCTCAAACTTCTGCTTCATAATGCTTTTAAAGTCCTTGCACATTTGGTCGTTTGAAGAACCAAATATGATGTCATCAACATAGACTTGTACAAGCAAAATGTCTTCTCCACTCTTTCTGATGAAAAGAGTCTTGTCAATGGTACCTCTAGTGTATCCATTCTTCAGGAGAAACTGAGACAAGGTCTCATACCACAGCCTAGGTGCTTGGTGCAGCCTATATAGAGCTTTATCCAGTTTGCACACATAGTTGGGGTGCTGTGGGTCTTCAAATCCTGGAGGTTGACATACATAGATTTCCCTATCTATATCCCCATATAGAAAAGCACACTTGACATCAAGTTGGTAGACTGTGAAGTTCTTGGATGCAGCATAAGCAAGGAAGATCCTAACTGCCTCAAGTCTTGCAACAGGTGCAAAGACATCAGTATAATCGATTCCTTCCTCCTGGGTGTATCCTTGAACTACTAGTCTTGCCTTGTTCTTGATAATCAAGCCTCTATCATCTTTCTTGTTCCTGAATACCCATTTAGTGCCTATGGGTACTTGACCAGATGGTAGTGGGCATAGATTCCAGACCTTTTGTCTTCTGAATTGAAGCAGCTCCTCCTGCATCGATTCAACCCAACTACTATCCTTTAAGGCATCTTCTACCTTCTTTGGTTCCATCTGAGAAAGAAGCATGAGTACAAGCAGACATTCCCATGATGAGTTTGTCCTCTTGTTCTCACACCCTCAGAGACATTCCCTATGATGTTCTCAGTTGGATGAGTGTTGTGAATCCTAAGACGAGGAATCACTTCCAGTTGCAGAGATAAGTCTAGGTTAGACATATTCTGATCAGGAACTGGATTACTCTGTCCAACTGCTGTTTCAAAGTCATTCAATGAGGACTGATTGAATGATTGAGAAACATCATCAATGGTTGGTTGTGAAGTAGTATTAACAGTTGCCTGTTCCTTCAGAATACTACTTCCCTCAACCTGGTGTTGTAGTGGATCACCTGAAGAGCTTTGAGGTTGATCAAGTGATTCACTTGTTGAAGCTTCACTATTCCTGGAGATAGTTACACTATCAGATCTGTGAATGGTTGAAGCTTGTTGCCTTTCAGCTCTTGGAGAATTTGGACGAGGTCTGGGAAGCTCAAATAGTTGATCTGCATCAGCATCAGCATCACCTTGAGCACCTGTTCCAGCTGAAACATTCTCACAAGATGGTTTAGAATAGTTTGGAAACAATTCTAAATCAAAGATATACTCAGGTCCATTCCCCCTAACACAAGGAGTGTGCTCATTAACAACTATATTGGATGACTCCTCAAATTGTTGATTCTTGATGTTGTATACTCTATAAGCTTTGGAGCTAGAAGAGTATCCAACAAAGATAGCATCATCCGACTTCTCAGCAAACTTTGCTAAGTTGTCCTTTGTGTTAAGTATGGTACACCTGCAGCCAAAGGACCTTAGAAAGCCAATGAACGATGGCCTCTTGTTCCATAACTCATAAGGGGTTTTTCCATGGGGCTTAACTACAAGAACCCTGTTCTGCACATAGCATGCAGTGCTGACTGCCTCTGCCCAGAATGTTAGAGGCAGCTTTGAATCAGCTAACATGGTCCGAGCAGCCTCAATAAGTGTCCTATTCCTCCTCTCAGCAACACCGTTTTGTTGAGGAGTTCTGGGAGCACTATATTGTCTGGCAATCCCTTTTGAGTCACAGAATGAATCAAGAACGAAGTTCTTAAACTCAGTCCCTTGATCATTTCTAATGATCTTAACCTTGTGATCAATTTGATTTTCTATTTTAAGAATAAAAGATTTTAAAGTTTCAGCAGTTTCATCTTTACTTCTTAAAAAGAATACCCATGTAAATCTGGTAAAATCATCAACTATCATAAGGCAGTATGATTTCCTTCTAATGCTCATTATACTTGTGGGTCCAACATTTGGATTTATGAGATGATCTGTGTTGTTTCCCTTTCAGGCATGCAACACAGTTATCCTTGCAGAAAAATTCCTTTTTAGGCAAACCATGTACCAAGTTATTTTTAGCCAATTTATTCATTGTTTTAAAATTCACATGACACATGCGTTTATGCCATAGTGTTGACTCATCACTATCAGCTTTGGAAAGAAAGCATGATACTTCACCCATAGGAGAAGCATTGTTCATATCTAGCTTGTACATATCCCCTTTCCTGGGAGATCTAAGAAGCACCAATTCCGAGGAATTGTCATCCCTGGTTTGAGGATAATGCACTCATGTTCTGTGAAAAGCATCTGATGCTTCTGGTCACAGAATTGAGAAACACTTAGCAGATTGTGTTCAAGCTGTTTGACAAAGTGAACTTTGTCAATGTTTATTCTGCCATTGGATATACTTCCTCTGCCAGAAATATATCCTCCGGCCTCACCTCCAAATTGACAGGCCCTCCATCAAAGTTCTGGAATTGTTGAAGGAGAGATCTGTTCCCTATCATGTGCCTGGAGCATCCACTATCTATAATCCAGATATTGTTGTTCTTGTCAACTGGATGTCCCTCCACATAAGATGAGATGGTTAGTTTTATTTGGAAGCCCAAGCCTTGCTGGTCTTGGGCTCTTCCAACGATAGTGACATAATTGAACCAAAAGATATGCATTGGGGTTCAATAGAGGTCATTGTTGAAGAAGAGATTTGGGCTGCAGCATCTTCCTTGATCTTCCAATCCATCCCTTGGTTGATCTTTGAGGATGAGCTTGTTGAAGCTTTTGCAGCATGGTCTTCTTCCGAAGCTTCTTTCTTTTCGGAAGAAGCCTTCACCACCTTTTCTTCCGAAGTAGTCTTCTTCTGAGATGGTTTCAAGGGAGCCTTCTTGTTCTTCCGAACCTTAGAAGGTTTGGCTTCCGAAGCCATTTTCCCTTCGGAAGAAGTAGTTTCTTCCGAAAGCAACTTGGCTTCCGAGACCAACTTTCCCTTTTTCATCATTTGGACCATTTGAGATGGTCTACCTGAGAAACCTTCTCTGACTACTTCTCTTCTAACATTATTTGCATAATGTGTGCTTGCTGGATTGTAGTAACAATCTTTAGCCATGTGGTTGTGCAGACCACACATTATGCATGCAATGTTAGTCTTCTGGGAATTTGCAGGTTGCTGTTTCTTGGGTTTCTTCTCTTCATCAGCAACTTTCCCTTTCAACTTCTGATCCTTCAGTAGGTCAGGAGTGTTGGTACTACACTCCTTTCCTGAATCAGGAGTACCTACCACTTGAAATACGGAAGAAATGAAGACACCCTTTTGCTTTGGGTCGATCTTAAGCTTGGACTCTGCAACCTTCTTGGTAGTCCTTCTAGCAGCTTTAGCTCTGCTTCTTCTTGCCTTGGTGGTTAGGATTTGGTCTTCACAGGTGGAGATGAGTGTATCCTCCTGTTTCTCCCCTGTGGTGGCCATTATTTTTGCCTCATCCTTTTGTTCCAATGGAGAAGGGTCAGCAGTTGGAACCTCTTGCTCTTCAGTACCACATCTAGGTAGTCTAATAGACTCATAAGAGTGTGGTGGAGCTATTTCATTGGTTCCCAACCCTTCTTTGTTTTGATAAAACATTTTGGAATGAGAGGTTGATGCAAGAATAATTTGGAAGCTTTGCTCAGCAATAGCTTGCTTCCTGGCCTGAGCCTCAGTTGTGAACAACTGGGCTTGAACTTCAGATAGTTTGGATATCAGATCTTTGATTTGAGTCTTATAATTAGTCTTTTCATGTTTTAAAAGAGACACAGTTTTCTCTAACTCCTCAATTTTCTTTTGATAGTCAGATTCAGCTCTCTTAAAATCAGATTTTAGCACATTTAAAGACTCAAACTCAGATCTGATTTCGAAATGTAATCCTTATAAATTTAACTTTAGCAATACAGGCAGCAGTACAAAGATGTTCATATACCTGATCATCATCTGTTCCGGCCATGAGTGCTTGAGCGGGAGTCATATCCTGTACCATAAAGCTCCAGTCAACTTCTTGAGCAACAGCAGCTGTTTCAGTTGACTTCTCTTCATGCTTTGGAGCAGTGGGATGTGTGGAGGCCTGTAGGGTTCCCGGGTTGTTCTTAGGAGCCTTGCATTCCCTAGCAAAGTGACCAAGTTGGTTGCAGTTGTAACACTTTGCTTTGCTCTTATCAAACCCAAACTTGCTGTTGACTGGGTTTTGAGGGAATTGCCTTCCAATTCTCTTGAAAAACTTCTTCGCTCTGTAAGTTAAAAGAGCCATCTGTTGGACAATGTCCACATACTCCACATCATCTGGACTGAAGCACTCCAGATCATCAAAGCAGTATTGAAAATCACCAGAGTGTCCACTTCCAGAGACAAAGGCACAACTATCCTGAAAGGAGTTGTGTTGAACCTTTTGAGACTGTGGAGTCTCAGGTAGAGTAATGTAGGGTCCACTGTGTGAGTTGTCAGGGTAACATAGCAACTGATGTTGTGGGTCTATGGTTTCCCTTTCAACCACATGAAGGGCTGAACTCAGCTGGTTATTGGAGTGACCAGAGGAGTTCTGCATGTTCATCTCCATCTGGAATGCACTTAGGATACCATACAACTCTGTCAGAGTAAGAGTCTTAAGGTCCGAAGTTCTCTTGATTACAACACAGTAACGTATCCATACTTTAGGAAGCGAAGACATGAACTTCCTAACTATGTCTCTGTTCTCAAGAGCTACTCCAATATCCTCCAGAGTATCTACTAGCTCAACATACCTGAAGTATTGTTGAGTCAAGGTCTCACCGGCCTTGAAAGTAAAGTTCTCAAACTGCTGCTTCAAGAGATCCTTCTTGTTCTCTTGGGTTTCCTTGGATCCTTCATACATCAGCTTCAAAGCTTCCCATAAATCTTTAGCAGTTTTGCACTTCTTGAAGCGTCTGTAGACGGAGTTGGGGAGAGCAGTTTGGAGAGAAGTCATAGCCCTTTGATCTAGCTCTATTCTCTTCCTATCTTCTTCTGAGTAATCATCAACATCTTTTGGAATGATGCGATTACCAGTGGCAGAAGTGGTGCTTGGTATGAAAGGACCATTGACAATGGAGTCCCACATCCTTGAATCTTGACACTTGATGAAGCCTTCCATTCTGATACACCATGTGTCAAAGTCTTCAGGGGTAATCAGTGGGGATTTGGTCATGGTACCGGTTTCCATATCAGCTTTGGAGAGAGCGGCCATTTGAGTGAGTGGTTTGAAGTGAGGAGTGAAAAACAGGTTGATTTGGATGGTAAGATCTCACAATCAAGAGCCTGGAGCTCTGATACCAATTGCAGGATCGATTATGGGTGGTTTTTCTCTCAACTCACTGTGAATAACACTCAGCAAGTAGTCTATGAAGAGTTGATCACAATATAACAAGTAAGAAGCAGTAAGAAAATTAACACAGGAAGTAAATTTTCAATGTACTTTTATATATTGCTTCTCAACTCAAAGGATTACAAGACTCTTGGACTCAAATCTCTTATCTAATGAGTTACATGGAGAAGATATATATAATACTACCTACAGCCGGGTATACTTTGATACCAGCTGGACACCTCTAACCTTACATCTATACTACAAGACTCTAGGTGAGGTCTTTCAGACATTTTGCCTGAGAGTTGGTAGTCAGGACATGTCCCTGACTTACCTTTTGTCACCAACTAAAGTTGGTAACATGTACTATCATAAAAAGGTGAACAGTAGAATAAAGTATGGTCAACAACATGGCTCTTTAGGAAGATGCCATGCTGTATCAGAGGTCTGCAGCGGACTGTCAGGGACCATACTTTTATCTGCTGGACATAGCATTGTCTTCCGAAGGATAAAGTATTTCGGAAGAATAACTTCTTCCGAAGCCACTTATACTTCGGAAGACTGCTTCTTCCGAGGCTTGGAGTCTTCTTTGTCTTCGGAAGCAGACTTTGTCTTCAGCTCTTTCATCAGACTTTGTCTTCGGAAGCTCAGACTTTGTCTTCAGCTCTTTCATCAAACTTTGTCTTCGGAAGCTCAGACTTTGTCTTCAGCTCTTTCATCAGACTTTGTCTTCGGAAGATAGTCTTCAGCTGTTGGCTTCAGCTGTTGTCTTCAGCAGTTGACTTCAACTTTTGCCTTCAGTAGATATCTTCAGCTGTTGGCTTCAGCTGTTGTCTTCAGCAGTTGACATCAGCTTTTGCCTTCAGTAGATATCTTCAGCTGTTGGCTTCAGCTGTTGTCTTCAGCAGTTGACATCAGCTTTTGCCTTCAGTAGATATCTTCAGCTGTTGTTCTTCAGACTTTCGGAAGATCTCTTGCTCAGCTTCGAAAGCCTTTGAATGTAGTACCAAAAATGACTATGAAGTGGTTTTGGTTGCACCAGCCTTATCATGATCCAACACATTGTGTTATTTTGTCATTGTTTTTAATGTATTAGATTAATTATTTATTAATGTATTTATGTGTTTTACATATTAGAACACATATAATGTTATTCTCCCATTATATATATATATATATATATATATATATATTATCATTTAAAAAAAACGTAATGGTATTCAGAAAAACATAGTAACTAATAAAAAACACAATGAACTGCACTAAATACATAATGACGATATATTAGCTTAAAAACATAAAAAAGAATTTATCTTTTAATATAACAATATTTTACTCATTTTAAAGATAAAATACACTCGTTTTTACGGTGTAATTTTTATAAAAAAAATGTTATACATAAAAGTTACGAACGTTGAAAAAGATAGAGAAATTTACAAAATGTCAACAAAAGTAGTTATTATTAAATACCTCTCTAACAAAAATTTTCTTACAATTTAATGAAACCATTGATTAAAAAGATTGATAATTGAGATTACTTCTTTATACTTTTTATTTCTAGAAGTCTTTGTGTTTGAATATTTTTTTATTTTTATACGGGGAAAATATCACGGAATGGTAACCAAGTTTCAAAAGTGTTGTAATGTAATCACTCATGCATATTATTCTGAAATTGAACCACTAAACGAATTATCATCAATTTTTCTTATGTCAAGAAAGTAACGAAGTAGAAGATGTGGAGGTCAGACATTTCAATATATGAAATTATATTGAATAATAAAAAACATGTTAATTATGACAAAATAAAAAAGTACCTAAAATTCGTATCACCGTCAAAAATTTTAATTTATATAATAATAAAAGTCGAGTGATCTAACTGAAACACTTTTAAATCTTGAGTTGCGTAATAAAACATTTTTAAAACTTAAATTACGTAAATAAAACACTTTTAAAAGTTAATTTTAATGATACAAAGTTACCCTTTATACGTTAAAAAGGGCGTACCTGGTGCTGCAAAGAGCTCCCGCGTTTTCGCAGGGTCCAGGGAGGGTCCATCCCATTTAAGGGAAGATGTACGCGATTTTTCCCTCACATTTTATGGAAAGACCGTTTCCCCCACATTTAAGGGAATATGTACGCGGTCTTTACCCTTTATACGTTGTATACGTTAAAAACAACAAAAGTCAAAAACAAGCTTAAAAAAACTCCAAACCCTAATCACTCCCATACTAATTTACCAAAACACCCCTGTCCCCCTCACCCTCTTCTTTTGCCATCATCAAGGCTCCAGCCTCTCAACCACCAAAACCATTGCTGTCCCTCCACCGCAACAAACCATCCCCACGCGCCTCCAACGCGCCGCCCTGCTCCTCCCTATCGCCACCGTACCCACCGGAAAACTTCACCCACAGCTTCCACCTCCCCAACAATCAATAATAATAATAATAATAACAACAACAATAACAATAATAATCGTCATCTAGCCCTAATTTCGCTTTCGTCATCCCAAGGTAACAATTCTTGTTGTTATTATAATTGGTAATGATTTGGAGGTGTATGCGACCTGTATGTGCAACTTGGTTAATAATAATTTTGTGTCGATTGCTTTTTTTGACGTTTTGTTCTTTCTCTCTTAACCGTCCAAATTGTGAAGGTATCATCGCCTGCAGGTTTTCGTCTACGTTGCTGTCGTTATTGGGAAAGCTGGAAGAATTGTTGTTGTTGTTGAGAGATGTTATTGGGGTTGATTCGTAATGGGAGTTTGTTGATCAATTGCATCTTTCATATTTCTGAATGGCATCCTTTGGAATTCAATCAGATTTCTAATTAGATTGGGGTTTATTGCCCCCTGAATCTTTGTAGCAGGTGAGTGTAATTAGATTGAAGTATTGATTCTTTGTGATCTTGCAATTGAGTAATCTGTATGATGCAGTTTTTCATTTGTTGTGGGAACACCAAATTATGATGTGGATTGCATATTTGAAGTTGATAAGTTTTCATTTCTAGCTTTTGGTATAGAGTTTCAATGTATCTGTATTGATTTGAGGTTGAATTCAGCATTTTTAACCCATTGATTCTTGAGTTTGAAGGGGTTTTCTTTTTCTTGAATATAAGAAGAACTTAGTCCCTTTGTTGTAGGCTGCAAATGCTTGAGGATTTTTCATTTGTTGTGGGAACACCATATTATGATGTGGATTGCACATTCAAAGTGAATAGTTGTCTATTTCTAGCTTTTGGTATAGAGTTTAATGTATCTATTATATTGATTTGAAGTTGAATTCTGCATTTTAACCCATTTGATTCTTGATTTTGAAAGGGGTTTTGTTTTTCTTGAACATAAGAAGCACTTAGTCCCACTTGATTTTGTTTTACTTGAGGGCTTGTGGGTTGTTGGATGGTTGCTTGATTAAAGGTTTATTTTGTTTGTTGGGCAGGTTTGGTTCTAATTAAGCCGGTCAATTGTTGCGATAGATTGTTAAAAGTGGTTATACAATTGGTTAAGGTCAAGTATTAATACCCATGTTTATTAAGGGATGCTCTTTTGCAAGTGTGGTGGAAATGGGATGTTGTGGTTGTTTTGGGTTTTCGTCTAAAAAGCAAAAGAAGACTAGGCCTAATTCCCACATTGGGAATCACATTTCACAGGAGTTGTTGCTAAATGATGAAGCAGAAGAGGAGGAAGAGGAAGAAGAAGATAATTGCTCATATGGAGACGACGTCTCTGAATCTGAAAAGGGAGATCAAGAAGAATTCAGGAACCCATCAAAGCGCCCTGAGGATATTCTCTTGTACAGGACACAAAACGGTTTGATTTGCAGAGAGTTCCCTGTTAAGGAAACCCACAAACTTGTCCGGTCGGAGGTAGTTTGATACAAATAATCATTGTAGTTATGGGCTGTGTGCTTTTCGCCAAATTCATTAATCGTTGTTTTATTCTTATTATGACATTCAAGTGGTTGATTGCTTAGATTTAAGCAAGATAAGAAGGTTTTGATCCTCCCACTAGCATTTTTAACATTATCACTGCCCCCTTTGTAATTGAAGCTGCCTATTAGTGTTAGGGCTCTTAATTAATCTCCATGTCATATTTGTTGAGATAATATACGTGATGCTGTTCGATTTTTTTCATTTATATTGAAACTGCTTTGTAGGCCTTACATTGAAAAAGATGTTGAATGATGAAAATGCATATGGTTCAATTATATCAATTCCGGTGAAAAAGATGTTAAATGATGAAAATGCCCTTATTTTGTGTCAGTATATGGCTTTTTTAACCTATAGCATGTTGATATCTCATCAAAGGTGTTTTGGCATCAAAATTTTTAGTGGAATTTTCATCACCCAATATGTTTTCGGCCGGAATTGGTATAAGATAAAACTGGATACATACTTAGGTGGCCTATAAATTAATTTCATATATATGTGGGTGGCCTTGATGAAAAAAGTTGAATACTTTGGTGGCCTCCTCCACATAAAATACCCCTGTTTCTATTTACCATTCTGCTCTGATTTTCTTTGGAGCTGAATGTTTTTATCTGTTAAAAACTGTTTCATTCTTTACTTTTGACTTATATTCTTTTTACTCTTTATTATAGGATGAGAATGGGAACAAGACAGTGAATGAGTATGTTCGTGAGTACAAAATTGGTTCTGGTAGCTATGGGAAAGTGGTAAGCATCTTATTTTTTATACATTATGCAAACTCTCCTTTTCAATATGTGTGTTAATTATAGTCATATGTTTGGCTTATATGTCTAACAGGTTCTTTACAGAAGCCGGGTGGATGGGCAGCATTATGCAATTAAGGTAGTGTACTAAACTTTGCAAGTTAAACATTTCTTTGATCTTGTTGCTGACTCTTGTCTTGCCAGGTTGGATCTCTTCAGAAATTTGTTATTTATATCTGATAGGTCATGATTGATATTTGAATGCAGGCGTTTCACAAGTCTCATTTATTAAAGCTACGAGTTGCCCCATCTGAAACTGCAATGAGTGATGTTCTCCGCGAGGTACTTTTCTGCTTTCTCATGAGCATGTATTTGATATATGATTTGAGGTGAAATTAATTATATTATTCTAGTGGTTAATGGTGGCTCATCATCTTCTTGCAGGTCTTAATTATGAAAATGTTAAATCATCCAAACATAGTAAATCTGATTGAGGTTATTGATGACCCAAACACAGATCATTTCTACATGGGTATGAAAGGCCACTGCTTTCCCTTTTCCTATTTCCTTCATTCTTTTTAAACTTTTCGTTGTTTACTAGGTTTCTTTTACTCTATTTTAAAGAAAAGATCTTTTTTCAGTTCTAGAATACGTGGAAGGAAAATGGGTCTTTGAGGGTGCTGGACCGCCAGGTGGCTTGGGTCAAAATGTTGCAAGGAGATATTTGCGTGATATAGTTTCTGGGTTGATGTATCTCCATTCGCATGTATGACTCTGCTTTCAATTATAGTATTTATTTTGACTTGCTATATTATAGTCAACCAAACAACAAAAACAACAATTTCCTTCTATGGTTGTCTTGAAGAATCCCATATTCTTGTTATTGGAAACCCTGTTGTCAATAGCGGCTATAGCGCCCGCTATAGCGCGCTACGTGGCGATGCGTGATGTTGTCGCTATTTACAGATAGCGCCTGCATAGCGGATTTTTTTATTTTTTTATTTTTTTAATATTTTTTTAATTTTTTTTTGGTAAATATGAGATTTAGATGATTAGTAATAGAGTGTTTTAGTTATTTTGGGGGTGTTTGCTTAGTTTTTCTACTACTTTATTGCTAAACATGCTTATTTATTGAATGTATAACATTCTTACATATTATCCTACTTAATCGCTAAACACGAAATAGCGGTCGCTATTTACCGTTATTCGCTACGTAGCATATAGGTGGCTTGTCGCTATTTACTGCTATTCGCTATTGACAACTATGATTGGAAATTGATTCGAGTTACACCAATGAAGTTTTAAATTTCTATAATTAATCTGCCTGTGTTTTAGTTTCTTTCCCTCGTTCATCATAGAAAAAGCCACCTTCTGTCCTGTACTGTTGAGCTAATCTTATTGAAGTCCACAAAACATGTATTTAAAATTGCTTTGATAGTCCAAGCATACATTTTTTATTTATCAAGATTCCAAACAGGATAGTTTAGTAGAACTGTAGAACTAGTTATCTCATATCTTAATATCAACAAATCACTAAATGTTGGCATGGGACCTTGTCATGCTCTCTTTTTGTATTTTTATGGTTCTTTTTAGTTATTTTCTCATTTCTCCTTTTTTGAGTCTCAGAATGTTGTGCATGGTGATATAAAGCCTGATAATCTTCTTGTGACTGCCACCGGCACAGTAAAGATCGGTGATTTTAGTGTGAGCCAGGTTTTGAGGTAATAAATTCCTCCTCTCAAGCAATATTTGTCATTTCAATAATACTCTCAATGGATATTCCATGTTTTCATGAAATAGCATTATCATGCCGTCACCAATATGTTCCATCGTCTATGCTTCTAACTTAAATGTATCCTGGGAAAAAAGATAAAATTTGTCGTTGCACCTTAATTTCTGCATTAAGTCTTAACTATTGAATTATTTGATGGAAATGATTTTTACAGGATGAAAATGACGAACTTCGCCGTTCTCCTGGGACTCCTGTATTCACTGCTCCTGAATGTTGTCTGGGTAAGATGGTTTTGTCAAGATTTCTTCTATTACTGTCCTTTGACTTTTTCTGGTCAGGATTGTCATTTGTAGAACTAAATTTTCACGAAATGATACAAACACTTCGGTTTTTAATCAATAGGTCTAACTTATCATGGCAAAGCTGCTGACACGTGGGCTGTTGGAGTTACGTTATACTGTATGATACTGGGACAATATCCTTTCCTTGGGGACACGCTACAAGATACATATGATAAGGTGTGCCACCTGGAATTTTATTCACGATTCTCCGAGAAATTTATATATATTAACATTTTGGCATGTTTCCCAGATTGTTAATGATCCTATGTGGCTCCCTGCGGGTATGAACCCCCTACTCGAGAATCTACTTGAGGGTCTTCTCTGCAAAGGTCAGTAAATTTGTTAACGATGCTGCTAATAGAAGATACTTTTGACCCTTGCTTAAAATGCCTGCTGATGTATATATGTTATAACTTTAACAGACCCGACACAAAGGCTGACTCTAGAGATGGTTGCAGTGCACCCATGGGTTGTGGGTGACGAGGGCCCGATACCTTATTTTTTATGTTGGTGCAAACGTAATAAGTTACAGAAGGAGCAAATATCTGATGGGAGTAAAACAGATCCTCTTATCGATATCAACTAAAAACCTTTTTGTCTGGTGTTAAGATTTACTTTGTATAGTAAGAGTTTGTTTGGAGAGTTTTTTAAGTAAATGATCTTGTAAGAAATTTGAAAAGAGAAAGTGTGGGGGTTGACTTTTGAATTATGAGATGTGACCATTTGGTTTTGAGTTAATGATGTGCATCAATCTCACTTTAGACTTAAGTTAACCTTAATCCCTTTTTTAATAAAATATTTTGCAGTCTATTCTTGTTGGTAATGGATCTTAATGCTATTATTTTTACATTCCTGAGTAGAGAAATGATCTTATGCATAAAGTGTAGTGTAAGACTGCTTACGATTATATGCAAAGCATGAGATAAGTTAGACATGGGGTATCTCTTATTATTGAAGGACCATCACTGACATCTTTTCATATTTTTTAGAACATTTCCAATGGAGATGACAAAAATACAAGTTTTTTTTTTATTTACTTGCCTTTCAACCAATGTTTTCAAAACCAGACCGGACAGTGAACCGGACGCCTTACCGGTCCGCTGGTCAGACCGGTTCAACCGGTCGGACCGTATATAAGAACCGGATAAAATTATAATTATTTTTTATAAATATATTTAAAAATTACAAAAAAATAAAAAAATATAAAAAAAAGGTTCAACCAGTCTTGTTCCTGGTTCAACCAGTCCGGTTCACGGTCCGACCGCCGGTTCGATCGGTTCAACCGGTCTGACCACTGGTTCAATGCTAAATCGGTTTTAAGCACCGGACCGGACCGGAGTCCGGTTCCCGGTCCAACGGTCGGACCGGCCGGTCCGGCCCGGTTTTCAAAACCATGCTTTCAACGTCAGAGCATTTAGTTTAGGTGTCCCAACGATCAACGGCTTAGGAGGTAGGATCATAAATACTATCCGAAATTAGAATTCCTTCCATTTTTGTCCCGTCACTGAAAATCTAGTTAACAAATTAACATAACTTTATAATCAAGTGTAAATGAACATCCTAATCAATATTATAGGCTCCTGGGCACTTGAATTAGAGTTACGAGTTTGTTCAGTTATTGTGACTTGTCGATAAGATACACACATCACAAGAAAACAATTTCTTATTGGTTTCTTTTTGAACTTGTTCCCAACTTCTTATAGATGATAATATATTTAAATTTGTGTTATAACATTAGTTAAGTTAGGTAGTTGCACTAACACTTAAATTTTAGATGTACTTTAGGTATTTATGGACCACCTTCAGTCTTTGGTTATGAGAGTGAAAGCGGATAAGAAATTAATGAAGAGAATTCAATATGAAATCGACGTAAACGGAGATTGAAAGAAACTTGATAATTTGATGAAATCAGATCACGAATCAAATGAACACAAACTAAACCGAAGAAGAGTGGTTGGAGAAATTTTTAGATTTGTTTTCGTTAGATTGAAAAATGCATAAACGTTTCTCATTCTAAGTATCGTGTTTTTAAAACGTAAATAAAGAATACATTTAAATTAATTATTCATAAAAGTTTATGATTAATTTCTCAAGTATACTTAAGAAAATGTATAGAAATTAACAAATATCATTTTCGTTAATTATCCCACCACCCTCTTAATTTTGTCAACAACACCTCACTTCAATGGGTGTTCTAATAAAATATATTATTGAGGTTAGAAGTTTTCGAAGTCCAGTGTACTATCTTTATTTGGAAACATGAAACACAAGTGGTTAATGGTTAGTTACTTGCATGCCTGTTTAGTTTAGACGTTAACCGTAGTTAGAAGAGATAATCGTATCAAGTTAGTGAATTGAATAATAACGAGTTCATGTATTTACTTGTGCCAATTTGTAACACTAGCCAGACAAACTTAAAATGTTGTTGTGTTTATGTCATGTTTTAGTCGTCTCAGTTGACGTCCATTTACGATAACGAGCATTAATTAGCTAGTAACTTAGTAACAATTTTAATTTAACTGTAATTTATCTCTCATTTCCGACAAACTTAAAATGACGTCCATTTAATCAAAGATGTCCTCTTTCTTCTTCAGAGTCCCAAAAAGCATTATCATTGTGAAATCGTCAAATTAATCCACCATGTAGTCATTAATATCGCCTAAATCAAACAGTTTTTTTTTTACTCTAAATGTTAGGATTTTTGGCTATATGAAAATGTTCCCATCCCACATTGGTGCAAGGATGAAAGCTTGGGAGGACTTCAAGCCTATAAAAGAAGTCCAAGGTTTTGGTTTCAAAGTGCCCCAACCAAAAATACACTTGAAGTGTTTGGTTCTTTCTTTTCTAGTACTCTTGTCTTAGAGTGTAGAAAGTTTTTAGTTAAACACTTTGGAGAGTGTGGGTGTAATTGGGCGGGGGGAGGGTTGAGAGATTAGTCTATGTGATTGTAACAATTTGTCGCATAGTGGATCTTTCTCTCTGGAGGCCCGTGGTTTTTCTCCGGTTTTGGAGTTTCCACGTATATTCTTGTGTTCAGTTATATTTCTCTATTGTTAGCATTGGGAGGGTTGTTGGGGATCCTTGAGACCGCTTGTTTCCCAACAAGTGGTATCAGAGCTCCAGGTTTTGGGGGAGGTCTCGGTTTAGAAGGTTCGTAGTATGCTCTGTGGTTGCAGCTTAGTCTGATCTTCCACATCAGAAACGGGTTTTCGGTTGACTATTTTGTATACGATAGAATTATACAGGAGCCGGATATACGCATTTGTCCTGAGAAGGTTCTGGCTAGGAAAGACTTGGTACTTAAGTGTGTCCATTGTGACCCACCTCTCTTTCCTGGGAATCCTTTGTTGGGTAACTGCTTATAGGCTTGGTGTATATTTCTAGTATACAATATTGTCTTTGAAGATACGGATACGATGTCGAAATACAGTCCCATGAGGTTCGACGTAGAGAAATATGATGGAAGAATCAACTTTGGTTTGTGGCAAGTTCAAGTCAAGGATGTGTTGATTCAATCTGGGTTACACAAGGCATTGAAGGGGAAACCGACCCCTGTTTCAAGCAAGGATTCAAACGGAACCAGTAAAGACGATGATGAAGAATGGGAAGATTTGGATTTGAGAGCAGCAAGTGCGATTCGTTTGTGTCTAGCAAAGAATGTTCTTGCAAATGTGCATGGGATATCAACTGCAAAGGATTTGTGGGAGAAGCTTGAGCAGTTGTATCAAGGCAAAGGCATCTCAAATCGGTTGTATCTCAAGAAACAATTTCATACCCTTCGTATGGATGGAGATACAAAAATTTCAGATCATCTAAGTGTTCTTAATAATATCGTGTCAGAACTGGAGGCTATTAGAGTAAAGGTTGAAGATGAGGATAAAGCACTAAGGCTCATATTATCTTTGACATCTTCCTATGAGCATATGAAGCCCATTCTGATGTATGGGAAAGAAACCCTGAAGTATGCGGATGTTACTGAGAAGCTATTGTCTGAAGAGAAAAGACTAGGAAGTAGCAGTCATACTTCATCAGAAGGAACAATTTTAATATGCGGGAACGGGAAGAAGAAGCACTCACAGAAGATTCCTGTATGCTGGAAGTGTGGACAGTCTGGGCATGTCAAGAGAAATTGTCCAGGTGGAGCAGATTCGGCTAGCAGCTCCAAGTCAGCTAACAATGTCTTCGTCGTTGTTGACGATGATGATTGCCTTTGAGGTTATGTCATCCCTATGGTATGCCCGCGCTACCATGAAAGGGGATGCAATTTTGTTAGCGGGTTCACGGATTTACACATGGGCATTGGGTTGGCATAGATGCAAGATGTGTGGTGAAAAAATTGATGTTGATGGCTGATGAACTTCCAGGTATGCCAAGGGGGGAAGTTGCACCATAAATTTTCAGCAGGTTTTTCAACATGTGCCGAGAAGAAATTCTTAGAATGGTCTATTCTAAGTGGCGATACTCTTTTATGGTGGAGTATGATCGTCGGTTGAAGACGGTGTTGCTTTAATGTGGTTGTTTTTCATATATCCAAGGTGGAGATTGTTAGGATTTTTGGCTATATGAAAATGTTCCCATCCCACATTGGTGCAAGGATGAAAGCTTGGGAGGACTTCAAGCCTATAAAAGAAGTCCAAGGTTTTGGTTTCAAAGTGCCCCAACCAAAAATACACTTGAAGTGTTGGTTCTTTCTTTTCTAGTACTCTTGTCTTAGAGTGTAGAAAGTTTTTAGTTAAACACTTTGGAGAGTGTGGGTGTAATTGGGCGGGGGGAGGGTTGAGAGATTAGTCTATGTGATTGTAACAATTTGTCGCATAGTGGATCTTTCTCTCTGGAGGCCCGTGGTTTTTCTCCGGTTTTGGAGTTTCCACGTATATTCTTGTGTTCAGTTATATTTCTCTATTGTTAGCATTGGGAGGGTTGTTGGGGATCCTTGAGACCGCTTGTTTCCCAACACTAAATACTATAGCCCACTCAATTGAGTTGAACAATTGAACTAGAACCTTGGACGAGGGAAGCTTTAAATATAGCCAACGTTCGATATCACACCAACGGGGCTTAGCAATATGGTACGTCGTGAACACATAGATGAACCGTCCCAACTCTAATGATAGGGGTGTTCAATATTCAAATTTCGTTTATTTGAATCAAATTCGAATTCGATTCGAATAATTAAGTCAAATGTAAATCGAATTCGAATTTGAGTTTCTTGATTCGAATAAATCGAATAAGGAGTATATATGTATACTTTTATATTTATATAGTATATGAGGATTTATACTTCTATTGTTTTTAAATGTGGGTTTGAGTTATGTCTAATATATTATATTTATTGGCTAACGGAGTAAATAGTATTATTCGAGACCATTTGGATGTTGTTATGATTGGATTTGTTTATTTTGGAATTTTAGAGATGTTTTGGTTATGTTATAATGCTATTATTGTTTATTTAAAATTGTAATATGGATTAGATTGTTAAAATTTTAGAAAAGTGGCAATTTAATTTATTTTTTAGTTCTATGTTTTTTATTTTAATTTTTTGAACAAACTCGAATTCAATTCGAACTCAAACCGAATAAGTCAAAAGTTATTAAAACTTAGATAATAATTTTGGATTATAATTTAAACAATTCAAATGCTTGAGCCAACTATACAAGTGAGCCATCGAGCCAACTCGAGCAAAGCTTACTTAGCTCTGATCCGGCTTGTTTACAAACGAGCCAAATCAAAATACACGAGATGATATCGAGCGTACTTTTTGGAAAAAAAAACACAAGCTTTTTAAACAATACTACTTGCTTACGTTAATCGATATATGTATGTGCATATAGGTAAGAAAGTATCCAAAGCAACAGATGATTATTATAAAATTAGATGATTAGGATCATTTGTTTGTTTGTTTATGTATGTAACAAACCAAATCGATGTTCTTTTAAATGAGTTTGGATTTAATATATTCTATAATAGATTATATAAAAGTGATTGTATTACATCGACATACAAAAAACCTTTAAAATGTTGAAATTGTCATATTATATATATATATATATATATATATATATATATATATATAACCGTTGTTGACATTGTGCATAAAACAGATACTACCAACCATGCTCATTTATATTTATTTTGTTAAACACATTAGTGAAGACAAAGATAGACTTTTGATAAATCTTTTACTATAAATATTTCTCCAAAGTCCTACAATGGCATATGTAATAAGGTAGTAGTTTTGTACTGGTTTCGGAAACTGAATGACATTATATATCTATTAAAAGAAGAGAGGAATGAATAGTAATTCTTTGAATCCTGACCGTCCGCTTAAGATCCACGGTTATCAAAGTGGGTTACCCAAATGACACCTGTTTTGGTGATGCAGGTTTCTTTATTAAAAGGGTTTTCTCACCATTCTTCACGCACAACAACCACGCTCTGGTTTCCATCACCACCGCAACCTCCACCATCTTCGCTGCCGACTATGGCCACTGTTATGGTTGTTCGCCCGGTTGTTTGTTGCCGTTTTCAGCAGTCATTTCATCTGACCGTCGTCTGTGGTGATGGTGACGGCTGTGGCCACCGTGGACACGTGAGTGTGTTGCCGTTGACGGGACATCTCGTCCGATGGTCGTCTGTGGCGATGTGTGCCATGCAACTTCCATCACCACCGCCGTTGAATCTGGGCAGTGCCCATTCGTCATCGTCGCCGCCATTGTCGGTGGCCTTTGGGTTGCCCGGATTCGATGGCGTGGTGCTTGTTAGTAGCCCATGGAGCCGGCGAACTTCGTGTTTTCCGCCGGTTGCTTTCTGGTCACAAATCATAACCCAGTTTTGTCGGCCGCCACCGTCGCCGCTGACGAACTTTCGGTTGACCGGTGGCATGCGTGGTGAGGTGGTTATAGTTTGTCGCCATCTGAGGTTTAGGGTTACACCTAATCCTAATAGTTTGTTGGATCTGTGGGTTTTTCATGCTGGCCTTTTGTTTCTCTGCTGTGTGGAGTTTTGTTTTGGGTATATATGATCTTAACCCTAACTTCTAGGGTTTCTGTTTTGTTGTCTGCCTCTGGGTTCTAATTTTTGGTTGGTGATGATGGCCAGGGGCATCTCGAACCCTAATCTTCTGTTTTGATTTGTGACGGTAGGGCGTGTTTTCGTGTTCATAAGTCAATGATGATGACGACCCGTCATCTGAGACCCTTATACCTCAGTTAGTTTTGGTTGATTGTTTGAAATCGTTAGGGTCTGTTTCTGGTTTATTTATGATGATGGCTATGGTATGTGAATGACGTCGTGGATGTCGCGTTCCAAGTTTGATGTGGTGAATCGATGGTGGTGATATTTGTTTTATCTGGAATGTTAAGCCTATGATGATCGGAGAGTCTCAGATCTGAGGCGAGATATGTCGGTGATTGCATTGGGCGATGATGATGTTTGTATACACATCTGAGCCCACTTGATATTTGTATTTGTCGGATTTCGTTGTTCTAGCTGTTTCATACTTGCTTATGTTTGCTTTGGCGTGGTGATGATGTTTGTTTGATCTGAAATCTTTTGTCAATGATGATCCGATAGACACGATTTGAGGCCAAGCTGTTTCTTAGTCGTTTAGGTTTGTCTTGGTGTAGACGCATGTCGATGACGATGAATTGCCTCATCCGAGAATCCGGGGATCAGGTTCGTTTTGATTTGTTTCTCGGTTTTGCAGCTGTAACTAGAATTTGGTTTTGAACCAACTGTTTAGTTTTGATGCATATACGGTTATTACGAATTATCTGAGCCATGGTTGACGAGTATGCTTATAACACGCCGGTTTGTTTATCACACGCGCAACGCGCGTGCGAGAATTTAACTAGTTATAATTAAATTAAAAATATATAATAGAAAAAAGAAAACACTAAAGTTTAACCATCAAAGACACACACTTTCAAAATCAAACATTACACCTTGAACACCAAAAGTAAACATTAATCATTTTAAACAAAAAATAACTTAAAAAATCAATCATCCAAACACAAAATATCTTAAAATAAACCATCAAGTATCTTCATCTACTCCGCCCTCATGGTTTAACTAAAAAATTAGAAGTCAAGACAGTTAAAAAACATGTCAATTCTTAGTTTCTTAACCCTACTAACTAGTGTGATTTGATTTTACACTATTGTATAACATAATAACTGAATTTGTTAGTTTATAGAATCAAAAATGGTTAGAATATTGTGGAGAGTGGTGTGGGCAATAAGAGGGTGTAATTGTGGATCATATGTTGTACTCATGGCACAAGTGCATGACACATCATACATTCACAATTTATGGTTAAGATATCATGGGTATTGACTTTACCCTCAAATAGTCAATTATCATCACAATTTTAATTATTCATAAAATCCAAATTTTGATTTGTTCACTAACACCATGACACCATGCCAAGTTCCATCACTATCATTCATATATTTCTTATGTCCTTGTTCTACCTTTTCTTTCTCATAACTTCCATTCTATATTATATAATTTCATTAGCTATTATTATAATATAATTATTAGTTTCTTAATTTTGGTTTTATTAACAAGTTAGTTTAGATAATTGATCATTAGTGAAGTAATGTTGTTAAACTCCTAGAATATTTTAGTGAAAATACACTAATCTTTTTGCATGGTATACACGTTTCATGCAACATGTAAAGATGCTTTCGACACTTCAACCAACATACATCTTGATTAGATCGCAACATGTTACTAAATCTGGAAAAAACGACATAAACTTCAAAAATAGTCGTCAAGGCTAGAAGTTTAGTAAATACACGATTGTTGGTTAGCGTTAGGCGCCTTTTTTGACGGTTCACAACCATTATCATCATATCAACAACCAGAGTTATGATATCTATCCATCTATATAAACAAAAACTATTGTTTTTAAAATATAAAGAATATTAATAAATATAATGGAAATCAACTAAAATCTTAGATATGAAGTATTACTACTTTTTACAAAATTGAAACTAAAAGCTTATAAAGCCTTAAGGATATGACATAACAAAACCTAAAACAAGAATAATTAAAGTCAATTAATGATCTAACATGATCCTAAATGTCTTTATTATGGCGTATGTTAGTAGTTCATTTATTAACACTTTCTTAAATAAGTTATAACATTAAGTCAATCATACATAATTGTGTCTGTTCTAATTTCTTAACACGAGAATCAACAGAAACAATAATCAAACAAAAGATTAAATAAAGTGAAATCTTGCTTACTCTACAAATGTTATTCAAAAAGAACAAAGGAGTCCAATGTCAACTTTGTTTAGGTAAAAGAAAGTAACATCAAGAGAATTCTCAACTAAGCTATTGTGACATCATTATCAAAATGAAGTGATGGACACAAATGAAAAAGGGAAATTGAAAAAAAATAAAAGAAATGAAGACTTTTTAGAAGGGGGGGGGGGGGGGGGGGGGGGGGGGGGGGGTTTGTTAAGGGGGTTGCATGTTGGATGTTGACTAATTTCAAGAAAGCCATAAGATAGAAGGATGTGAGTATTGAAGTAGGCCCATTCCTCTGTTTTTTGTGTGTTAGAAATGAGGGATTTAAATGACACCACCATACCATCTCTGTGATTATATGCTATTAAAGACCTTCTTTTCTTTCTGTCTCTCTCATCTTTAACCATTTTCTTCAAGAATTTTAGTTTCAGATTCTGTGTGTCCAATAAAAATCAAAACTTTACATGAAATCATGAAACTTGAAGAGAATAACAGGGTCATGGATGTAGTTGAAGGGCATGATTCAAGTTCATCACAAAGTGAAGAAGTTGTCATCCCTATTCACAAGGCTGGTTTTCACCGTCTTCTTCTACTTTCTTACTTACTGATGTGTTGGTTTCTTTTCTTTATTCAAATCATTAAATTATGCCTATTTGTATGAACTTATGGGTCTTGCTTAATTCAGTATTATTACCAAAGTTATGAGCTTTTTAAGTTTTTAGCATGTGGACAGAAATTTATGATCGCGTGTCACTGTGTCAGTCATAAGTTCTATTCTATTGTCGGTTACAACTAAATGGTCAACACATACTTAGAATTAAGAAACAAACTGTGTGTTCATAGTATGGTTATTTGGATGGTGTGTGAGGATTGAAATGATGTTTTTGTATAATTCTTCCATTGCATTTTGCTCAAAGATGATATTGTTTTGAAGATAATGAATGATCACTTGAATCTAAAGTTGTATGACGAACCAAATCTTCTCAACTGTGTCACATTAATTCGCTTTAAATACTTTATCGGTGAAAATTTAAGAATTAAATTTTAAAAATTAATAAAGTAATTAAAGCGAATTATTATGCACTATTAAGAAATTATGTGAATGAGAATGAAAGTTTAGCTTGTTGTTGGAGAAAGATCAATGAAGTTAGGTTCGATGTGAACTTGTTGCCTTTTAAGTTCATGTCAATTTTTAGATTCTTTTAAAGAATTCTCTCATGAGCAACAAATTGATGCTTTTATTAAAACTTGTTTTGGACCATAAGCACTTTCTCTTCATTTATTTTTTTTTTTATTTTTTGTCTTTTTTTTGTTTTTTTTTAAATGAGATCTTTGTAACTATTTCCATCATTTAGTGTCAAACTTGGGTTTCAAGACTTGTGTATCCCTCATGATAGTTGCTTAGAAAACAAAACACATGATGTTGGCTCTCCAATTGCAACATATACCTAACAAACACATGTTCTGTCAACTTATGATTTCCACTTTAAAACGGTGAAATTGTTACTTTGCTGCTCAAAAACGTGGCAACCCAAACCTGTTTATGTAGAACGAAGGGTGATTCGTGCAGGATATGTAAACGGGTTGTTATACTCGTATCAGAATCCGGCTTCTATTAACAATCTTTGGTGAAAAGCTCCTTATATAGGGGGCTAAAAGCAAGTACAAAAGGCTAATCCTTGTTTACAGGCAGAAAGTAATCTTACTTTTAGCTTACTTTTATTCCCACTTATGCATCCTTGTGATTATATGTTTATAATACTAAAAGACTGTTTTGGTCACTAGATTAGTGGCATGCTTTATGCAACTAGAAATTTATGTTGTGATATGCTTGATAATACTCATCTTAGTGCAGTATGATTTGGATTGCATTTATTTATCAAACAAATTTGCAAAAAGAACCAAAAGTTATTTCCTTATTTGCAATGCAAACTGTTTTTTTGCATGTGGGGTTTGATTTTAGTTTCAAAAGGTAGCGACTTTCTTGTCGTTAGCTATAGGGGGGCGTTTGTCATTACGTTTGAAAGTGATTATGTTATATCACATTATCAGTCATAAGAAAGCGAATTTTTACCGCATTGTTAAAGTTGCTTTGCAGCTTTAACAAACAAACTACAAACAAATTATCTGCAATTAGAAAACACAATAACCAAATGATCATGTTCATAACACAATGCCAAACACTCCTCATCATTTCAAGAATTTCTTGATTCAACCATTTGATCATCTCGTGATTTTTCTTCATCGTAATCAAATGATCATGTTCATAACAGAATGCCAAACACTCCTCAATATTTCAAGAATTTCTTGATTCAACCGTTTGATCATTTCATGATTTTTCTTCATTGTTTTCAGGTTGAAGAAGAAATTTCTACTGCGCTTACAGAAATAGCAACCGTGAAAAACTGGAAAAAAACAAAATCTGTTTCTAGAGATACCATCAAGAACATCACAGCCTTCTTCATCTCAAGAAGTTCAAATCAAGATTGCCTCGACACCGACTCCAACTCCTAAAAAAGTAAACTTCAATCTACCACAAAGCCCGTCAGAGATTACAACAAATGCAACTCCTGCTAATTATTCATCAAGAACCAAATCTTCAAAGAGAAGTCTACTACCAAAACTGAACTTTATGAACAGGAATTCGATCCCCGATGCAGAAAAGATTGATGGTAATGTAGTTCCAGAAGCCTCGTCGTCTGTAACACATGAAAGAACTTCGATCGCGAGATCATGGTCACTTACAAAAATCTTTACCCCTCAGAGGACATCTTCTTTGCCTGTTACCCCCATTGCTCAATCAGATCAAGGATCTGTGCTTGGAAACTCTGGCGGTTCACTTAATTTGGAGGTATGTTGACTTTCAGCCCGTTAAGTTCTACGCTTTGACCATAGATAGTAGGTGCAGCCAGGTGGTAGTTTCAACCCGTTTACTTCTGATTGGGTCATTTTTGTTTTTGTTTATCTGAAACGGGCTAAACAAAAAAATGACTTTGAACGGGTTGAATTGACCCAAAGTCTATTTTTAATACATGCAAGTATGCAACCTCCAATATCCTTTTTGTTCAAGACTTGGACATTTACTGTAAAACTAAACAAACAAGTGTTACGGGTCAACCCAAACATCCCAACCCGTTACAAACCGGCCTTACTAAAAGATGACCCCTCACCAACCCGTCCAACCATCCATCATGTTGATCTTTCAAGTATAAAAAAGTTCTAATCTTTTCATGTGGTTTGGTTGTAGACTAAAGCCCAAGGGCATATAGCCCGGTCACGTTCAGTCCCGGTCCTCAACGAAGATATAAGCATCAAGCGAATGGACTCATTCTTCCGTGTGATTCCTTCAACACCACGAGTTAAAGATTCTGATACTGTTCCACCAACCCCTTCTCCAACTCGTGACACGGGTAAGTAATATTTTAATTGATAGATTTAATACAGCTTGAATTTTTAACAAATATGTACATATATGACATGATTTTTTTCTGATATATGTGAGGAATTTCTATTATTTCTTAAGGTAATGAAGAAGGGGATGGTGAAGACATACTTGAAGAAGAAGCTGTTTGCAGGATATGTTAGTTGAATTATGTGAAGGTGGAGAAACACTGAAAATGGAATGCAGTTGCAAAGGGGAACTCGCGTTGGCTCATAAAGATTGTGCAGTAAAATGGTTTAGCATCAAAGGTAACAAGACTTGCGATGTGTGTCACCAAGACGTACAAAATCTACCCGTTACACTTCTAAGGCTACAAAGTAGTGTCAGAAACCGAAATGCTAGTGCAAGTAGATCATCTCACCCCTTGGAAGTCAACGGATACGGGCAAGTTATCATATTATCCCACTTTTTACCACTTACTTTTTTGAGTTTAATTCACGGGTCGGGATCTAAAACGCGTTCATTGGGCAGTGATGTCTATAGGGTGTGGCAAGAAGTGCCGATTCTTGTTATTGTCAGCATGCTATCCTACTTCTGTTTCATTGAGCAGCTTCTGGTAAGACTCATGAGAAAACTGTTTATATAATGACTGCATAGAATCTTGACAAAAACACATTATCTGTGAAGGTTGGGAGCATGGGTACAAGTGCCATCGCGCTCTCGCTTCCATTTTCGTGCGTTTTGGGTCTTCTTTCATCCATGACCTCTTCAACCATGGGTAAGTAGTCAATCTTTAGTGTTCATGATTCACTGTACAGTAAACCATTTGATAATGTTCTGATTTCTTTATAGTGAGAAGAAGATTTGTGTGGCTATATGCATCGGTTCAGTTCGCGTTTGTAGTAATCTTCGCGCATATTTTCTTTTCTGTGGTAAGCAGCCCACAAAGTTCATTCATTTCTTTCACACAAACATGAAAACACACTAACTTTTGTATGGTGTTTTCAGGTGCATGTGCAGCCCGTTTTGTCGATTCTTCTTGCAACATTTGCAGGGTGTGGGGTTGCAATGAGCGGTAGCTCGATTGTTGTAGAGATTATAAGGCTAAAAAGGCGATGTTGGCCCGACGGATCAGATCAGCAATGGATTCTCAGATTGTTTTACATCCACAGCCACAACACGCGCAAACTGCAGCCTCATCGTCGCATGTTGTTCCTCCACAGGGAATTGAAAGTGAGAATACAGAAGCTGATAGAGGTAGCTAAGTTTGGTATGAGATCATGGTTCATGTGATGGTTTTGTGGTTTCAGTTGAGATAAGAGTGCAGTGACAAAATTTAATCTGTATATTGGTGAAGTATATCAAAAAGTTTTCATGAAAATTCAATTTATTGACTTATTGTGTTTATTATCAATACGGCGTATGCTGGTGATTTAGTGTCATCAAAGTCATTTTTAGTGTAACTGGATTTACTTAATAGAAGTTGAGATATTAGAATATAATTTTAGGGGTTGTTTGGTTGGGTCTGACCAACCTCGGTCAGACGTGCACGTCTGACTCGGTCAGACGTGCTTTGTTTGGTTGTTTGCATCTTACCGGAGAATAGGTCTGACCGAACCCCTTATTCGGTCAAATCTAAACCCACATCTGACTCGAGTCAGATGTGAAGTCGGTCGGCGATGTGGTTCACGGTGGTGGTTCGCAACAGCGGTTGAGGAAGAAGATGACCAACGGTGGTGGTTTGCAACGTGGTTCACGGTGGTGGTTCGCGACGGCGGTTGAGGAAGAAGATGACCAAACATACCTCACGGTGGTGGTTTGCCACGTGGTTCACGGTGGTGGTTCGTGACATGGTTCACGGTGGTGGTTTACGACAGTGGTTCACAAGCTCTCTGGCTCTCTCGATTGGGGTGTTAGTGGGTCTAGGGTTTGGGGATTGTGGGGTGAGGGAGAAGATGCAGGTGAATGAAGGGGTGGTTTGAGGGGTGATGTTTTTATTTTATTTTATTAATTTTTTTACAATCAAACACACTTATTAATTCAGTCAGACCTCTTACTGGTTCAGAATTTATTCAATTAGATTATATAGATTTATTATTGTATTTAGTTATACACACTTTATATACAATAATACATCTATATAATTTGTGTAATGATGTATATAACTTTCAAGTTTTAATTTTTATAAAGAGTCTCTGATGATATTATTAATTATAATAATGCATCTAACCTTCTACATTGTTATACTTAACTTTAAAATATGATTCTTTATTATGTAATGGATTTTAATTAGCAACTATTATTCCTTATCATACGTCTAACTAATTAAAATAGCAAATCAAATTTATCTATAATGATGTTAAAACTTATAACAACTTGTATTTATATAGACATACATTTCATATATCTGAAGTTCAAGGTTTTAGGTTTTTAAAAAATACTATTTATATTCTCAAGCATTTATATGTCAATATTTTTCGTTAACATATATAATATACTAATCATGATTCAATTTTAGCTCACCATAAAAAAATAATTTTTGCTTTTTGAGAACTCCTCATGGCAGGGGCGAGTTCTGCGTTTGATTTGACAGCTCCCGCATTCGCAAGGATTCTCTGTGACACGTTGACCGCGACCGAGAACCCGCCCATGACAAGGGCGGGAACCCATAATGTCAAAACCCAAAAAGAAAACCTCTCTTATGAACCATCTCTTTTAAAAAAAACCATTTTTAAAAAAAAATCAACAATGTATCTTTATTGTTTATTTATTTATTTATCTGAACCCATATGTTATGCTTTATAATAGATTAAGCCACGTTATCTGTTTGTCTCACTTTCACTACGCTTAAAATTAACCATATGATTTTAACACTAATGAATCATCAATGAGGTTCTAACACTAATGAATCATCAGATTCTCCAGATTATGAATCAAAGCTTAAACATTAACTAGACACGAATGATTCACACAAACATCTCAAATAATCAATCAAAAAGTTGATGATCTAATGATCTGTTTGATTCATCAATGATGCTCTATAACTAACGAATCATCAAGTAGTTCATATCATGAATCAAAGCTTACGCATCAACTAAACACGAACAACGAACAATTGATCAAAACATCTCAAAAATCAATCGAAAAACTGAAGATTTGATTAAACTAAACCTCACAAATCCATATAACAAATCAAACAAACTTACTATCTCAATCCTGAGGAATCTCAACATCTCCATCCGCAATCTCCTGCTGCAAATCCTTCGGATCCTTTCCATCAACCGTACATCCAACCGAAACACACGTCCCAAGGATCTCCTTCACCGTCCCCTGCAACTCCTTCGCCATAGATCTAGACCTCATGATCTTCGCAATCTCAATCACATCATCAAGCGATATGTTACCGCTGTGCTTAATGTTCTTCACCTTCTTCCGATCACGCTCCGGCTCCTTCAACGCCTTGATCACCAACGCCGCGGCGGACGGCACGACGGAGACCTTCGCCTGACGGTTCTGGACGGTGAGCTTGACGGTGACTCGGAGACCTTTCCAGTCCTTTGCGGTTTCCTTTGCGATGTCTTCTCCGATCTTCTTCGGTGAGAGACCGAGTGGACCGATTTTCGGAGCGAGTGAACTCGCTGCACCGACCTCACCGCCGGTGACTCGGACGTAAACGTCGACCACTTGTGATGGATCGAACTTCGGTGGCATCGTCGGAGAATGATGATCGGAGGCTAGGGTTTGTTGAAGATGATGCGTTGGGGGTTAATGCGTTGATGATTTGATATTCTAGGGTTTAGCTTATTGGGCCATGGGGGTGGGTAGAGCCGTAGAGCATTAACGCTTGAGCCCATGATGGGGGAATTGAGAGCGGAGGTGCACATACCGGTTTACGAACCGGTAACCTGAACTGGAACCGAACCGGTTTCAACCCGGTGGTAGGTCAAACCGGTTTCAACACGGGAAAAAAACCGGCGGGTTGAAACCGGTTTGTATATTTCTAGCCCAAACCGGTTTGGAATCGGTTTTTATCAAAACCGGTTTACGAACCACTTCAAAAAAACCGGTTTGAAACCGGCCCAAAAAAACCGGTATGTATCTTTTTATACTTTAAATATATTATTTATTGAATTAAAAAATAAAAAATACCGGTTTTTGGAACCGGTTTTCGGACCCGAACCGGTTAGGAACCGAGCCGGACCCGTTCCAACCGGGTTGGGTTGTAATGGTCCAAAACCGGTTCCGGACCTGACCCGGTTCTTGGTCAAAAACCGGGCCCAGAAACGTTGACCCAAAACCGAACCGATTCAGAAAAAAAAAACGATTTGTGCACCACTAATTGGGAGTGTGGTAACTAGCCCATGTCTTTAAACCTTTATCATTTATAGGCGTGTTAAAAGAATCAGTTAGTCTTAGAGTCTGTTTGACAATTTTCGAATGATTAAGTGCTAAACTAATAAAAGATGTGAATCATTAACAGGTTTGAATCATTAACAGGGCCAATTCAGATAAGATGTCTTAACCATTCAATATTAGACCTCTTAACCATTCAACATTAGTATAATGCTTAATCATTCAGAGGCAAATGTCTGAACTATTCAAATATTTGCTCGCGTAACAAACAGTCTGAACCATTAAATGCTGAACCATTCAGACATCTAACTCATCAAGAGGCTGATTCAGATGCTCCCAAACGACCCATTAGAAACATACTAATCCTACGTATAGATTGTTCTTGACTTTTAAAATTGTCATGGGAAAATATACAACGAGAGGAGACTATCAAGGGAAATCTTGGGATAAACATTCGAGTGTTAGTACTACACTACTACTTATAGAAATTAACATCGCCTTAATAACAAGATCGCCTAGTGATAGCACCTTTGGTCGAGTTCCACCATACACAATTTTTTTTATTAATATTTCTTAGTAACAATACTCGAACACCCACCTTGAGTAATGATCTGTGGTCTAGCAACCCTAAAAGTTTAAGTGCGTTATCAGAACTCAGGTATTCTTTTTCTTCGATGAAAACAATGAAAGCAACTAATCATTTATTTCCTGTACAAATTTATTTACTGAGAAGCAAGAATAAATTGTACAAAATGAAGCTTGAGGTACGCTTATTTTCTTTTTGAAAAACACGAAACCATGTGGTGAGATGAAAATCCGGTATCAAAAAGTTTTGGTGAAAAAAAATAATAGTTAGCAAAGAGAATAAATTAGTAAGTGTCGATGCAACAAATATATGGAGATGGAAAAGTTTAAGACAAGAAAGTGAAGAACAAAGTTGCTCAAAGATGAATCATTCAAAATATACAAAAGATACATACCGGGTTTTTGGGTTGGAACCGGTCTGGCTCGGTTCCTAACCGGTTCGGGTCCAAAAACCGGTTCCAAAACCGATATTTTTATTTTTTAGTTAAATAAATAATATATTTAAAGTATACAAAAGATACATATCGGTTTTTTGGGCCGGTTTCAAACTGGTTCTTTTGGGTCGGTTCGTAAACCGGTTTTGATAAAAAAACCGGTTCCAAACCGGTTTGGGCTAGAAATATACAAACCGGTTCCAACCCGCCGGTTTTTCCGGGTTGAAACCGGTTTGGCCTACCACCGGGTTGAAAACGGTTCGGGTTACCGGTTCGGGTCGGGGAACAGGTTTGTGTGTGCACCTCTCATGAATGTGGGATGGAAAAATGTAGATTATAAAGAAGCCAAGTAAAGGTATTTGGGTTAACAACAACACCGCTACACTCATTCGGGTTGGTTATGCAAATTGCATTCGCGACTACTAATATCTGTCTACCTGATGAAAGATTTCAAAAATGTGAACGTCAGGTGAGTATTGTGTAGAAGTTGAAATGGTTTTGGGTATCTGCTAACGCTCTAAACAATTCTTGAAACAACTTATATTTATGGCGAGAGAACAATTGATTATTGTAATTTGTATATCGTCACATCTTACCGAGAAGCAAGAATAGAATGTACAAAGTGAAGCTCCAAAGTATATTTTTTTTTTCAAAAAACACCAAACCACATGGTGAAATGAAAAGCCTATTAAGCAGGTTCGTTATTCACAAGTAAAGGTATTCTTGGTTAACGACAACACCGCTACCACTCATTCTGGTAGGTCATGCAAATTGCATTCACAACCAATGTTTTCAAAACCGGACCGGAAAGCGAACCGGACGGCCTAGAGGTTCACTGGTTGGACCGGTCGGACCGGTCGGACCGGATTACGAACCGGATGACGTCATAAATATTAAAAAAATATAAAAAAATTCTAAATATTTATAAAACTACAAACACATATCATTCAAGTAAATATAGTCCAATTAACACATATATCATATACATACCAAAATTAACAATTTTAAACAATATATCATGTTTAAACGGTGTTCCTTAATCCAAAACAACATCCAAAATACATACCATTCAAGTAAATATAGTCCAAATTAACGAACCGGTGTTTCTTAATTCATATCCAATAATATTTTTCTATTAAAATTAAAAAAAAAAATACCAAAAACCGGTTCAACCCGGTTCACCGGTTCCGGTCGGACCGGTCGACCGCGCGAACCGGCCGGTTAACCGGAAAACGGTCCAAAAGCACCGAACCGAACCGGCTCCGGCACCGGTTCCCGGTCGAACCGGTCGGACCGGCCGGTCCGGTCCGGTTTCGAAATCATTGTTCACAACTACTTATACCTGTCTACCTGATGAGAGATTTCAAAAATGTGAACGCCGGGTGATTGTTGGAGAAGTTGAAACGTTTTATGGTGTCTGAAAGGAGTATTGTCACTAACTATAGTAGTTCAGGAAATGAGATGGTAATGGTCATGAAAATTTCGGTAGATTATTAGCTTTATTAATTGTTTCTAATTAATAGTATGGTAGGGAGTTCATATACGAAATATGATTTTTATTTTAGAATGAAAATTACCATAAAATTACCATAGATAGGTTGAGATGTCTTGTAAAATTATTACAGGTTCACACGCTTTTGAATCGATTTTGGGTTGATATTTGAGACAAACTGATGCGACATGAATGAGATATTGAAAGAAAGTCAATCGAAGAGACTAATGACTTTCCTTTTTTTCACTAAGAAAATCTGCTAACACTCTAAACAATTCTTGAAACGACTTATATCTATGGTTAGAGAACAACTTTATTATAAGTAGTTGGTATTGATTATTGTAGTTTGTATTTAGTTTTTATTAATAAAAAAAAAAAAAGTCATGTTGTTGCCCACAAATTTATTGTTGTCTTCTGCTCTTGATCCGATTGTTTGTACCAACATGTCTATTAATTGTCTATATTATATTTCTGTACTAGATACCTTGAAGAACAATTGCAAAGCAATGAAAACTGTATTTTAAACTGTTATTTAAACTGAAATATACTAAACTTAGACATAATATTTATTAATTTTAAAGATTCTTAGATACTTTTTTTATTAACTTTTATTTAGCTTATTCAAACTCCTAAGAAGTGTTTTTTTAAACGGATAAATTTTACCCTATCTATCCCTACACCTAATCTAGATTATAAATAATTTACATCAATTTGTAATAACCAGGACTCAAGCTCTTAACCTCAAGAGAAGTTCCCTACTATAACTGTAAATGTGATCTCCAACTGGATCTGATTCTCTCCAATTAACTTCGATTTAACGACTAATCATTGTTGATTCAAGTCTATACACAATCAAACAACACCAGTTAAAGCATTACAGAGATAGAAGTCTCCCTGTAACAATCCTTCCATATGAGAATAAGTAGACGGAATAAGTAAGTAATGCGTAGTGAGAGAAAGAGAGAGAGTTTATGTAGTATTTTGTGCATGGAAAATCACTCCCCTTTACATTATATTTATAGCATTCCATGATATATGTTTAATTGGTCATACATGATAATGTTGGTGGTCTACTGGTCTCAAAAGAGTTTGTGTTATAATTGGGTCCTATTTCTCATGCGATTGGAGGTGTGTTTCATTAACAGCCATAATTGATGATAATTATGATACCTTAAATATGAGACACGTGTGAACGCCCTATTATAAAACATATATTATTTGTATTTCCCGGGTACCTGTTTGTTTTAAACACACTACGTCTGCAATAACCCTTTTAAAACATAGCATCTAAGATAACGACAATAACACTGATTTCGTAATGTAGTAACAAATTATATGAAGATGGATGCAGTTTTGTCAAATATATTTTTTCATGTTGTTGCTCTAGTGGAAGACTTATCGTGAGGCTCGTTACTTTATTACAAGATTGTCAAGATGCAAAAACGACTTTATTAGGTACCACGTGTTTGGTTAAAAAAATAAAGCATCATTTTTATAAAAGTAACAAAGTTAAAGGGTTTTGGTAAGTTTTGTCTATTAATTAAGGGATTGCTTTTTAAAACTTCTTCTGACTTTTTGGAAGGGTAAAAATACAAAAATGTCCCTCCAAAAATCACCAGAGGTTAAAATTTTTAACTTCTGGTGACTTTTGAAAGGGTATTTTTATCTTTTTACCCCTTCAAAAAGTCAGAAGGAGTTTTAAAAAGCAATCTCAAACACCCACTAAAGGGATTTTAAAACTTAGGTAAAACTCTTGAAATTATAGTTAAGAGTCCAACATGAAAAAATGAAACCAAATGTATGATAGTTTTGTTGATTATTTAACCAAAAATTATTTTCGTGATTAATAACGTCTTGTTAGGTTAGTAAGAGATCAACATCACAATATCTCATTTGTATAGTAGTGATCATTAATTTTTTTTTTTTTTTAAAGGTGAATTTCATTCAATATCAATACCAAGTTAGTTGTTGTTAGTGGGGTTCGAACCCCTGACCTCCCTGTTGAAAACCGAAACCACTACCACCACACCACTTAGGGGTGGGGCTAGTAGTGATCATTAATATAACATGGATGATTAACATTCTTGTTTCGTGAGGTCATAATGATTACTAATAAACACCTGTTTTATTAATATTCACTATGATTTCAAATCTCGCTTCTACTTTTACTCTTTTACTAAACTATAATTCAAATAAAACCAATACTCGCTTTAAAAGAATTTAGAGTAAATTAGGGGTGTAAACGAGCCAAGCCGGCTCACAAGTTACTCGGGATCGGCTCGAAAAAAGCTCGAATCGAGTTGAGCTTAAACGAGCTCGAGCTCGAGCTTCAGGATATCGAGCTCGAGCTGGCTGGATATCGAGCTCGAGCTGGCTCGCGAGCCTAAACGAGCTTTTTGTATATATGTATTTTTTACTTACATATTAAATATATATAAATACATATTTATATAAATTATATTATTAAATATATTATTGTGATAAAAAAATAGTTAAATAATATATATTGTGTTATATATAAAAAGTATGCTTATAAATAATTATAAAAAATATAAATTTAATAATTTAACAATAAACTAGCCGAGCTCGAGCCGAGCTCGAGCCGAGCTCGGGCTTGAAAATTTCTAACGAGTCGAGCTCGAGTTTTATAAATAAAACTATAAACGAGCTGAGCTCAAGCTCGAGCTTCCTAAAACCAAAATGAGCCAAGCTCGAGCCTTAGCGAGCTCGGGCTCGGCTCGGCTCGTTTACACCCCTAGAGTAAATTACCATTTGCATCCTGACTTTTGTTCATTTTAACTGTTTGCATCCCTGCAGTTTCAAAGTCTCGATTTACATACCAGACGTTTATATTTTTAACCATTTGCATCCACTACGTAATATTAATTTAATAAAAACCCTTCCCACCCATCCCTATCCTATCTCTCCCTCTCTCACTCTCTCTTTAAGCCAACAACCACGTCCACCTCCATACCCACGACCACCACCACCACCACCTTCATATACGTAACCCTATACCTCTCCCCCGCCTTTAACATGTTGGTGAAATCAAAACTCTCCATTGGTGGAGATCGGATAACTCCGATAATACACTTAATGAACCTCGATGCGCTCATATTTCTTCTAATCTTACCCACCAATTCAATTAACCCTCAATCGACTCTTCTTTCTTCCCTTTTGACAAATTTCACCCTTGTTTCATTCAAGAATTGCACAAAATCCTGCAAAATTTTCCACCAAACCCCAAGAACAAACCCTAAAGACAGTATGGAAATTGGGGGAAAACTGTACAAAACAACGATCAATTTTCTTTCCTTTTTGTTGGAATTGAAATCCAAAAGAATATGAATTGAATGGGGGTTGAAAGAGATGAAAGAACCTTTGTTTCATTGGATGTAACAAAGGCGATGACGGGGCTACTGAGGCGTATAAGATCCGATAACTCCGATTTGGTGGAGATCGAGTTCACAGGGGAGACGGTGACGCCTAGCGAGAGAAGGGCGAAGTAGATGACCAGAATGTGTAAGGGCGTGGTGATGGGGGGTTGTGGTGGTGGTGATAGGGTGGTTGTGGTGGTGGTGATAGGGTGGCTGCGGTGGTGGTGATGGGGGGCTGCGGTGGTGGTGATGGGGTGGCTGTGGTGGTGGTGATGGGGTGGCTGCGGTGGTGGTGCTGCGGTGGTTATGTTGGTGGTGATGGGGGCTGCGGGTGTGGTGATGGGGGCTATGATGGTGGTGATGGGGGCTGCGATGGTAGTGATGGGGTGTTGCGGAGGTGGTGGTGATGGGGGGTTGCGGTGATGGTGGTGAAGGGGGTCGCGATGGTGGTTATGGGGGGTTGTGGTGGTGGTGTTGGGGTCTGCGATGGTGGTGATGGGGGTGGTGATGGGTGTCGTAGTGGTGGTGAAAGAAGTCATGGCGGTGTTGACGAGTAGTTGTGTGGTGGTGAGGATGGTTGTAGAGGTGTTGTTGAAGGCTATGGATATGGTGATGAGGTTGTGGTGATGGTGATGGGTAGAAGAAGATGTTAATGAATGAGTTCCACAAGTTTTTTATTTATTTAATTTTAGGGGTACTTTAGTCTTTTAAACAATAACTTTAACAGAAGAACTAACAATGTTAGTTGTCTTAACTCAAATTGAAATAAAAATAAAACGACAGACACTCAAATGAAGATAACATAAAATGTCAGGGGGCAGATGACAATTTTGAAACTATAGGGATACAAAAGGTTAAAATAGAAAAACGTCAAGGATGCAAATGGTAATTTACTCCAGAAAGTAAAAAAATAATACATAAAGTATTCAATAACCATATATAACTTGTAGGGCGGTACATGAAGGAACGGTCAATTTTAGGCCCCAAAAGAAACTTAATGATATTCACTTTCAAGCATCCACTTAAGTCAAAAGGAACCCTCCACTTTCAAGTTACAATCAACTTTTTCTTTCTGAAAAAAAAGTTAATTTTAAATTAAGTTTGTTTCTGAAAGTCATTCAAAATTACATATATGTTAATTACTTAATTTTCAAGATTTTGTGAGAGTATCACGCTCTGTACTCTTGCTGAAGCCGCAAGTACAAGCATGTGTTGTGATCTTTATATTTTATTTAATTCTAAGGCGAATTGAATTTTAATAATTCAAACTATTACTAATTAGTCGATAGTAATTTATACTATTAATTTGCTTAGTAATGATCTCAACTTTCACTTTTGTCACCACTGGTAATCATAGTAGTATAATTATAATATATTCACACTCAATTTGTATTTATTTTAGACTCGATTCAGCTTGTATGTTTTTTCATTTTATTAATAATCATTATTGTGAATGAAAACGAGCGCAAATCAAGCGTAAATATTTAATAATTATGTTAATGAGACTGTTGTTGGTAACAAAAAAATAGTATTATTATCAGTCAAATTAAATGTATGAGTTATTATCAGGCAATAAGTAATAGTTTGAATTATTAAATTCTAATTTGCCTTATTTTACATATATGTTAATTTTCAATTTTTTTCATTGTTCATATACTTTTCCTTTTTAGCGTATTTTTCCTTTTTTGGTATTTTTTATCTTTTGTTTTTTATTTAGCCTATTCCTTTTCTTTCTCGTCCTTTTTAATTTACTCTTTGTCCGCTACGGCTAAACCTGCTAGTTAATTAACAAACACTAATTGCATTATACATACTGAGTTTTATACGTTTGTAATTTTTATAACATACTAAAGTTAGTATTTCTAAATGTGTCAAATAAAAATTCACCGTGTAATATAATGTTATATTGAAAATGAGAATAATGTCTATATGTCACTTGTAACTAGAACCAAAATATAGTTAATTCGACACCTGTTGTAATAGTCAGCCGAAGCAAAAGAACTTAAAGGCTATTTTTTTAGTTTTTTTAACATTAACATGTAGAATTTTTTAAGATAAAATCATTACTAGAACTTACAACCTTTTGGTTGACAAGTATATCACTTACAACCGTCATATTCCGTCATATTCGTTAGAAATGACTATTGATTTTAGTTATAATAATAATTCTGTATCTTTAACAACAATAAATATCCAAATGCCTTTTGTTTCGTAAAATGGTAAATGTATTGTTTATTGTAGTCAAATTAAGATAATAATTTTTAGTAGTGTATAGCCATATATTTAATACAAATAACCTCATAATATGTTTGAAGATAACAACATTGTTAAGTAATGTTTTTTGTTTGATAATACGATTGTGAAGATCGTAATTTTGGTTGAATATATCATATATGTGTATGATACGTATCTCCTCGGTCGGAGGACATAATTTATTAACTTTTAGGTTATATATATTATATACATTATTCTTCATAACACTACTACAAAACAATATTATATAAAGAAGCAAAACACATAAACAACAAGTGCCACTTGGTAGAATCATTATACCTCATTTTTAGAATTCTTAAAGATGATTGAAACCTTAAAATATTTAAGAAAGAATATGCTTTCGGAATTTTATTATATCTCTTCTAGATTTTGTAATAAATATTATCACTGAAGTTGTTACAATGTATAAAGTAGTCTCATACTAGTTGAGAAGTTTACATTTTTGGGAAATAGATGAGAAGTTTATAAATCAAACGTTGAGTTTTTCGGTTGGGTCTATAACATAAATTAATTTTGGTTAGTTAGTTTTTATTGATTAATGTATTTTGTATTTTTATTATTGCAATAGTTTAAATCAATCAAGAATTAATAGTGTTGAATTCACCATCTCATTACATAGTGAGGTAAAAACGACCACTTATATAGTGATTCAATTAGCTTTATTAGCCTAAAAGATCAAAAATGTATGTCATTATCTACAACTACCATTGATTTAACTTTGTTAGCTTAAAATAACAAAAATAGAATCAAAGTTATGTTTTAAAGAAAACCTAAAAACTTCAAATCTCTCAACACCATTCCTCTTTTCCAATCAAAGCTCTGTTATCCTCTTTTCCAATTAAAGAAAACCTAAAAAAATAATAGATTTAAATGAAATCAACTATGATGTTTTTTTCTCTTTTTTTTCTTTCTGCTATTTCATCCATAACTAACCTTCAGTTAGTTAAAGAAATTGTTACCGTCTCATTAACCATTAGTTTGTTTTTATCAATGATCCATATCCTTTACTAGATTTATCATGATTAAAATTACTTACTTTTAATCCACATCCTAGGCTTATTTATTCATAGTTAGCCTTTTAAATTCTACATATGATAAATCTACTTAAATCGATCTAACTTGTCTATTATTTAAAATAAAATCACCCCCTACAGTATACCAATTACTATGGAAAATTAGAGAAAGAAAATGTACACCAATTGTGCCACATAAAATCTCCTATTCTTGCCCTATGCTTTAACCAGAGAAAGATGACAACTTCACTTCATTCGTCACATTTAAAACTGAAACCGACTTCGAATTGAAAATGATATTTTTCCACTCCTATTAATGCACCAAATTGTTGCCAATAAGATGACACCATTTGCGGTTTCTGAAGCCCCAAAACAAAGAGAGCAAGATCAACCCCTCTCATCGCAAGTAATTTTTAGAAGGGATACGATTAATTATTGCTTTTCACGCAAATATATTTAATAACAACCCGAAAATTCCTCTAACAGGGGGACGAAAATTCCTCTAACAGGGGGATGATGTGACAACCCGAAATTTTTTTTTTATTTAATATAATATTTAAGTGAATTTAAAATTTGTTTTTATTATTATTTAATAACAATATTGATAATAATAAAATAATGATAAAAATAACAATAATAATATTATTATTAAAAATAATAATGTTAATAATGATAATAATAATAATGAAAAATATTATTATTATTAATAATAATAAATTATAAAATTTATTCAACTTAATTTAAGTCCAGGGGGTTAACCTGCCAAATTGGAAACTTTAAAGTAAAGTTTTCACATGAAATAATAAATCAAGTATAGTTGAGGGACCAAATATGTAACTTTCTAAAACCCAACCCCCCGGCCCACTGTTCCCGTCGATCACCTCCGGCCGACTATTCCGGCGCCCCTCCGGCAACCCCAAACTCCATATTTAGCCGATTTTGACTCGATTCAACCGTCCCGACAATATCTCGTGCTTGAATCGAACTTGGGGGCCACATCAAATTGAGTAATATGGTCGGTTAAAGCAATTCCCACTCGACCGAATTATTTCGGCCGACCACCACTACCAAACGCACTAAACATCACAATAATTCAATTGAATTAGTTCAATCGATCGACTATAAGAATACTAAGCTACCATCACCTCGAATTGCATCTAAAAACATACTAACACATCGATTTAACCTCACATTCAACCGCGACCTGCAACTATTTGAAATCCCACCTAGACACGTTATAAACACAAATTGACAGGAGGCTATCCATCCCCAACACCAATAGAAGCTTTCTGTGTAACCAATTCGATTATCATCAGTGTTTGATCATCGTTTGAATTCCTCATTGGTCGCGACCTGTTCTTCAATCATTCTTAACGATTTGAACACCAAACAGGTAATTAAACATACCATTGAGTTCGTTTTTACATGGGGATCAAAAGCCCCATAAATCTAATCGTTTACAGATTCGATTGGGGGATCAATTGGATCGATTTCAGTTCTAGGGTTCTTGGTGGAATTGGGGTTGATTGAAATTGTGTTTAAAAGAAAAGAAAACCGTGAACCATTGCGGCTTGATGCATTGGTTCACTGGTTCCTGGTCCAATTGCACTCCTAGGGGTCACGGGTTCGAACCCGGCCCCCAACCTCTATTTTTTAAAAGCCTTTTTTCACATTTTAAAAATCCAGAAAAATTACTAAAAATTATAAAAATAATTTTTATAAACTTTGTTTATTTTAGAAGTATATAATTATTTTCTGGAAAATTATTTCTTTAAAAATCTTATTAATTATTTATTTATAAAAATTATTACAAATGTTATAAATTGTTATTTTTATATGGATTCTAAATAATGATTTAAATCATCAAATTACTAATGGAACATTATATCATCTCTAATTATGAATAACATAATAATTAGATAATTTATATTATGTTTTACCATGTAAATATGTTATAAATTTAACAATATGTTATTATCTATTATATGTTCAATTATAATAACTTTATTATAAAAATATAATGATTAGATAATTTGTGTCTATTTATAAATCTTACTATTAGATTTTATAAATTATAAAATACTAAAGTATCCTATTGTGTTTTAAACATGATAAACACAAAAATTAGATTTTATAAATTAAATTATAAAATCTTATTAAATTAAAATATCAATTTACATTATGTCTAAAAATTATTTAAGACATAATGACATATTGAAATCATTATTAATTTGATCAAATATCATGAAATACAAATCTTTAAATTATTAAAGAATTAAATGATTAATTATATGTTTATAACAAATCCCCGAAAAAACCAAATCCTAGATCAATTGAATATCAGGTTCAAGATCTAACTTATTTAGGTTTTGGATTTGTATCTATTTGCTGACGTGAAATATAATTCCTTAGCAGGAATTTACTAGGTTGTCAACACCACACAAGGACTGAGGTGAGTTCATAACTATTCCCCTTTTTAATCATTTAAATATTTTGGGGCTGGAATACATGTTGTAATTGAAATTACAAATTATTTTGGTGTGTTATGTTAAATAATAATTGGATCACATTTATGATTACATATGGTTATTATGAAATCCTTCTGTGTAAACTGGGCTATAAACAAGGCAGGGATCTTTTGGATAGTACTATCGGGGAGTGACTAACCCCCACAAAGGTTTGGACATGTGGTCCTTATCAGATGCACAAAGATCTCGCTGTCATTCGGGATGACTATTCTGTGGGAAGGCAGATTGTTGCGCTATTTAAGTTTTGCCATTATAGTTCCACTTACCACCCATATGAGGATAAATGTAAAGAGAGGATTCGCGCCCTCTGATTTGAAATATTAAAATTGGCATAATACACACAAAAAAAAAGGAAAAGGGAAAATTAAACTATGATACATGGACAAATCCTATGTGAAGGATTTGTTGGACTTGTACATAGAAATAATAAACTAAGTGACATGGACAAATTCAATGTGATGGATTTGTTGGGCTTGTACTTAGTGGGTATGTGGGGTAGCGGGTTCACCTTATTAAAAAGGGTTCCGACAGGCTATTCATATACGGTGAGTAAATTAAACTCACACTTTGACAATAAACCCTTCTTTGAATGATAATTGATGATTTATCAAATATGTTTTACTTACCTATGAACTCACCAACCCTGTGTTGACACTTGATTTACATGTATTCTCAGGTATCTATTAGGAGCTTATGGACATGCACGTAGGATCATATAAGAGCTCCAGATACATATCGGTTATTGATAAGACATGATTAGACGTATTGTTAAGAAACAATATATATATTTATTTCCGCTGCGTATAATATTTAATACTCTGATTATTAATGAAATGGTTATCTAAAACTTATCATATAGATAACTGCATCTCATGTGTAACTACTGTGTTCGATCCTGTTTGCTCACCCCTCCGTGATAGATTCCAGACCCGGAATTTGAGGGTGTGACAGATTGGTATCAGAGCCATTGGTTATAGTGAGTTAGGAATTGCATCTAGCCTATAGCCACACACAATAGTTGCACAAAGTAAATTGCCTTAGTTAGAGATTGACTAAGATTAAGAAGTTATATGCCTTATGTGATTCCTCTTATACCTTGATTCCTATCAATACACACACGAATCTTAAATCATATTTTAAGGCATTGTGTGCCTAATTCAAGTGATTTCAAACTCCAAAACCTCGATTGTTATTAATGGTTTCAAAGTCTCATCAAAGTCTGTGTCATACAACATGAACACATGCAATGCTGGAAGAGTAAGATGCCTGTATCTCGGGGTGTTCTGTCTAGGCAAGGTATTCGCATATATCCAAATCAACCGATGGACCTGTTTACCTTACCTGGGAACCCTTGGGATGAGTATCTGCTTATAGGTACGCATGTCTTCAAACAAAGTTGTGATTGACTCAATACTTGATTAGTCAACGTACTCGCTTTGATTCACGAATCAAACGAATACACTCGGAACATCTCATTGTCGTGTTGAATAAATCTTGTCCTTGATTTCGTTTTCCCGATATAATACATACATATTTGGTACTTCTATCATTAATGACCACTATACTTGACAAGATATGTTAACCCAATAGGAGGAACCGGGGTGATCATGCAAAGCAACTTACCATTACGGGTGCACACGTAATTGTAATTTGTCGTGCATGCTAAGTCCGGTGAATCTGGTCGGGTGGTAACATTGTAGTCCGTATAAGTCATCATTCCTACACGTTGAGCAAGAAAGCCTCGGTTCTCATAGAACATATTTCCATGAAAATTCTTAATGATCCCTCAGAATGGCTTCTCGTCAAATCCGTTCACGGTCTAGAAACTCTAGTCGTAAGATTGCTGCTATTGTAGCACGTGAAGTTACTGTGGTCAATATACAAGCCTTTAAGACATATGAATCAAATTACCTTGACGTGTTCCATTTGGTAATCTAGGTTATACTTGTCCTAACCTAAAGTGAGACTTGTTTCCCTAGTACTTGTCCTGACATGGTTATACCCGAAATCCTGAAGGTATGAAGGATAGGCAGCTATCATTAGACATATTGTACTAATGTGCTTGTAGATTATTTGCTATTACTTAAGCCCTGTCCTACTTAGAGCCTTCATAGAATTTCCAATCATGATATTAATTTTAAGAGACATTCCTCCACTTAGCATTTCAGTAACTGAGGAACTGATTGAATGCTTAGAATGAAAGTGGACTACAGGAAATATAGATGAGTGATGAAACTCATTATACATATTCTTTGAGATAATGCTAAGGAAAATTAGGATGCCGTGTAACCGGTTTAAGCACATTTTTAGTATACCGCTGATGCTTATAAATAGGGTTACTATTATTTAAGGAATGAAATGCAAAAGCTAGAATTGTAATTCTAAAATCATGCAATGGTAGGGTTAAGTCGTGCTCTTTATATTGACAAACTCCATGAATTGATAAAACTGATGTCATACCTTATGACATTAGACCAAATAGAATTAAGAAGGACACTGGGAAAAATCTAGTGAGTAGTAGAATAAGCCTCTCTGATGGTTTAGATAATTTGCTTTAATGCCAATATTGTGAACCTAGCTATGCTGGTTGATACGATTAAGCTAACGTGTTAAACGGGGACATTAAGAAGGTTGGAGTTCCGACCATTACCATAAGTGTGCCCTAGGTTGATTAGGATCCCAAGACAAGTTAAAATTGATCTTTGAAACTCATGAGAAAATTGTCCAGATAAGAAAAGCTACGCTGATAAACACCGCAAGCCACCTGAAATTCAGGAAGGAGATAAAGTTTCGCTAAAGGTATCTCCCTGGAAGGGAGTTATACGCTTTGGGAAACGAGGGAAATTGAACCCTCGCTACGTGGGACCTTTTGAAATTGGCAGAAGGACTGACCCAGTAGCCTATGAATTAAATCTACCTGCTGAACTTGGTGGTGTGCATAATGTTTTTCACGTATCAAATCTAAGGAAGTGTTTATCCGATGAATTACTGGTTGTGCCTTTCAAGGAACTGCAAGTATGTGAGAAACTCAGACTTGTTAAGGCACCAGTTGAAAACATGGATAAGGAAGTTAAACAATTAAAGCATAGCGAGATTACAGTTGTCAGAGTTCGGTGGAACTCCCGACGTTATCCTGAGTTCACTTAGGAACGAGAGGACGAAATGATGCGCAGGTATCCTAACCTGTTCAAAGATGTTGCCCGTACATCTTAATTTTCGGGACGAAAATTCCTCTAACAGGGGGATGATGTGACAACCCGAAAATTTTTTTTTTATTTAATATAATATTTAAGTGAATTTAAAATTTGTTTTTATTATTATTTAATAACAATATTGATAATAATAAAAATAATGATAAAAATAACAATAATAATATTATTATTAAAATAATAATGTTAATAATGATAATAATAATAATGAAAAATATTATTATTATTAATAATAATAAATTATAAAATTTATTCAACTTAATTTAAGTCCAGGGGGTTAACCTGCCAAATTGGAAACTTTAAAGTAAAGTTTTCACATGAAATAATAAATCAAGTATAGTTGAGGGACCAAATATGTAACTTTCTAAAACCCAACCCCCCGGCCCACTGTTCCCGTCGATCACCTCCGGCCGACTATTCCGGCGCCCCTCCGGCAACCCCAAACTCCATATTTAGCCGATTTTGACTCGATTCAACCGTCCCGACAATATCTCGTGCTTGAATCGAACTTGGGGGCCACATCAAATTGAGTAATATGGTCGGTTAAAGCAATTCCCACTCGACCGAATTATTTCGGCCGACCACCACTACCAAACGCACTAAACATCACAATAATTCAATTGAATTAGTTCAATCGATCGACTATAAGAATACTAAGCTACCATCACCTCGAATTGCATCTAAAAACATACTAACACATCGATTTAACCTCACATTCAACCGCGACCTGCAACTATTTGAAATCCCACCTAGACACGTTATAAACACAAATTGACAGGAGGCTATCCATCCCCAACACCAATAGAAGCTTTCTGTGTAACCAATTCGATTATCATCAGTGTTTGATCATCGTTTGAATTCCTCATTGGTCGCGACCTGTTCTTCAATCATTCTTAACGATTTGAACACCAAAACAGGTAATTAAACATACCATTGAGTTCGTTTTTACATGGGGATCAAAAGCCCCATAAATCTAATCGTTTACAGATTCGATTGGGGGATCAATTGGATCGATTTCAGTTCTAGGGTTCTTGGTGGAATTGGGGTTGATTGAAATTGTGTTTAAAAGAAAAGAAAACCGTGAACCATTGCGGCTTGATGCATTGGTTCACTGGTTCCTGGTCCAATTGCACTCCTAGGGGTCACGGGTTCGAACCCGGCCCCCAACCTCTATTTTTTAAAAGCCTTTTTCACATTTTAAAAATCCAGAAAAATTACTAAAAATTATAAAAATAATTTTTATAAACTTTGTTTATTTTAGAAGTATATAATTATTTTCTGGAAAATTATTTCTTTAAAAATCTTATTAATTATTTATTTATAAAAATTATTACAAATGTTATAAATTGTTATTTTATATGGATTCTAAATAATGATTTAAATCATCAAATTACTAATGGAACATTATATCATCTCTAATTATGAATAACATAATAATTAGATAATTTATATTATGTTTTACCATGTAAATATGTTATAAATTTAACAATATGTTATTATCTATTATATGTTCAATTATAATAACTTTATTATAAAAATATAATGATTAGATAATTTGTGTCTATTTATAAATCTTACTATTAGATTTTATAAATTATAAAATACTAAAGTATCCTATTGTGTTTTAAACATGATAAACACAAAAATTAGATTTTTATAAATTAAATTATAAAATCTTATTAAATTAAAATATCAATTTACATTATGTCTAAAAATTATTTAAGACATAATGACATATTGAAATCATTATTAATTTGATCAAATATCATGAAATACAAATCTTTAAATTATTAAAGAATTAATGATTAATTATATGTTTATAACAAATCCCCGAAAAACCAAATCCTAGATCAATTGAATATCAGGTTCAAGATCTAACTTATTTAGGTTTTGGATTTGTATCTATTTGCTGACGTGAAATATAATTCCTTAGCAGGAATTTACTAGGTTGTCAACACCACACAAGGACTGAGGTGAGTTCATAACTATTCCCCTTTTTAATCATTTAAATATTTTGGGGCTGGAATACATGTTGTAATTGAAATTACAAATTATTTTTGGTGTTATGTTAAATAATAATTGGATCACATTTATGATTACATATGGTTATTATGAAATCCTTCTGTGTAAACTGGGCTATAAACAAGGCAGGGATCTTTTGGATAGTACTATCGGGGAGTGACTAACCCCCACAAAGGTTTGGACATGTGGTCCTTATCAGATGCACAAAGATCTCGCTGTCATTCGGGATGACTATTCTGTGGGAAGGCAGATTGTTGCGCTATTTAAGTTTTGCCATTATAGTTCCACTTACCACCCATATGAGGATAAATATAAAGAGAGGATTCGCGCCCTCTGATTTGAAATATTAAAATTGGCATAATACACACAAAAAAAAAAAGGAAAAGGGAAAATTAAACTATGATACATGGACAAATCCTATGTGAAGGATTTGTTGGACTTGTACATAGAAATAATAAACTAAGTGACATGGACAAATTCAATGTGATGGATTTGTTGGGCTTGTACTTAGTGGGTATGTGGGGTAGCGGGTTCACCTTATTAAAAAGGGTTCCGACAGGCTATTCATATACCGGTGAGTAAATTAAACTCACACTTTGACAATAAACCCTTCTTTGAATGATAATTGATGATTTATCAAATATGTTTTACTTACCTATGAACTCACCAACCCTTTGTTGACACTTGATTTACATGTATTCTCAGGTATCTATTAGGAGCTTATGGACATGCACGTAGGATCATATAAGAGCTCCAGATACATATCGGTTATTGATAAGACATGATTAGACGTATTGTTAAGAAACAATATATATATTTATTTCCGCTGCGTATAATATTTAATACTCTGATTATTAATGAAATGGTTATCTAAAACTTATCATATAGATAACTGCATCTCATGTGTAACTACTGTGTTCGATCCTGTTTGCTCACCCCTCCGTGATAGATTCCAGACCCGGAATTTGAGGGTGTGACAAAATCCACCTATCTCTTCCACCATCTCGATTAATATTCCGCATCTAAACTTGTCTATTATAGATTTAAACCTTTAACTTTTAAAAGATGGGTCACTTTTCTACATCCGAATATCACTAAGCCAAATGATCATCGGTTTAAGTTTTCAGCATAGCTCATGTGAAAGAAGAGGTCACGCATAAAAGAAAGAAAGCATTCTTTTCAAATTGGGTAGTCTACTAACCGCACTCAAAATATAATGCGATCCAATGCATTGAAAACACAAAAAAAAATATTGGGAAAGATAAAAATAATATCAAATTAAAAGTTCTCTTTATGTAGGCACTTATGAATAGGCTGTTCACGAGTCGAGCCGAACCGAGCGGACCTTTGCTCGTGCTTGGCTCGTTTCCAAACCGAACCGAGCCGATCGGCTCGTTTACAACCGAGCGGAAAATCGAACGAGCATTTTTCGAGCGTTAAATTTTCGAGCGAACTTCGAGCGAGCGCAAACGAGCGGCAAATAATTTATACAACCCAACTATCTTGTGTGTCATATAATTTATACTACAACGAATAAAGTTTAATAACTTTAAAATCAGTCACATTTCATTACATAATACTTTTATGGATGATAACACGTTGTGACTGACGATGAAGCTAGCTAAATCTGTAGCCGATAAGGCGGAGAGCATATTGCAGATAACAGTGACGGTGAGAGTGAGATGATCGAAAAAATATCTTTTAACGGCTTAAGATTTTACTTTTATATTAAGTGTAGAATACTTTTATTAGGTTGATTGATCAATATGCATAAATAGAATTATGTATTTGTATATAATGGGTCAAATCTACTAGAGCACTACGTATAAACTATATATACATATTAATTTGATCCGAACCGAACCGAGCGGACCTTTGCTCGTGCTTGGCTCGTTTACAAACCGATCCGAGCCGATCGACTCGTTTACAACCGAGCAAAAATTCGAACGAACATTTTCGAGCAAATTTCGAACGAACGTCGAGCGAGCGTCGAGCGGTTTGGACAGCTCTACTTATGAGGCATCATCCTAAGGAATAAAAGCTACGACTCCACATTACTAACACCTAATTAGTGTAACTTTTTCCCCATGTTACCATTTGATCATAAATCTAATAAAAATACAAAACATTCTTTTATCTTATTATTAAAACCTAAAGAAACTTTTCATTTTATAATTCTTTTTATTTATATGCTTTTTCTTTTTATACTACAACTAAATTACTCCTATTATCATAACATACTGATTTCTCATACAATTCTTTTACATCACCCGTATCTCTCTATAATAATAATTATACGTATCAAAAGACCATGATTTTTCAGAATAGGAACACAATATATAAACATACCAACAGGCAACAGACATATAGGTGGTGTTGTTTTTCTGCAAAAGAGCTTCTGAAGCTCTTTTGTCTGCGCCAAAAAGAGGCGGGCAGACGTTTATGGTCTGCAGAGTGTTTGTTTTTCTGAAGACATTTCATTAAAAAAGGTCTGCGTGACCTCTTCTCCAAGAAGAGGTGGACTAAAGTCTTCAGAGGTCTTCCCACCTCTGCTCCAGTCGCCTCCCCCCACCGGCCGAACCATCCCCGGCCCTCCCCCCACCGGCCGAACCATCCCCTGTCAATCCACCCCATCCCCATCGACCTTCAACCCCATCCCCAAATCCACCCATCGAACTCCCAATTCAATCGATAACACTGTTGAAGCGCAAATAAGCAATAACCTAATCATCTACCCTAACAATCGGACCTGTTTGACGGATTCAGCGATCTCGGGACCGATTCCGTCGTCGGGGAAGAGAGTTGCGCGGATCAGGTTGGAAGAGGTGGAATAATAGTCCTTCACCGTCTCCTCCGTCCTCAACCGGCGGCGACGACAACGGCGACACGAACAAGTCCTTCAACTTCCGTCGTGAACCGCCATCCTTCTCATCCTCCGACGAATCCACATCGCTTGTTCTCCGATTGAATTTCTGCAGTGTGTGGCTAGGGTTTTGAATTTCTGCAGTGTGGCCATTGATTCGGATCTGATGATGGAGAACTGGAGATTGAATTGGTGTTGAATGATTGAATGGGGGGAGTGTAGATCTGATATAATAATAATAATAATAATAATAATAAATAATAATAATAATAATAATAATAATAATAATAATAATAATAATAATATAATAATAATAATAATAATAATAATAATAATAATAATAATAATAATAATAATAATAATAATAACAACAACAACAACAACCTTGCAGATGTTAAAAACAAACAGTCTTTTTCTTGTAGACTGCAGACGTTTGGTCCACCTCTTCTGCTACAGATGTCTGCAGATGTGGTCTGCAGACTGCAGACGTTTTACCTCTTCAGAAACAAACAGCACCATAGACATACGCCTTCTCACTACCGGAAAAAACAGGCTTTTACAAACTAATAAGCCAGTCAAAGACGGATCACCAACAGAAATCATCAAAACAGTTTGTTATTTATTCTTTCTGCATTTTAACAATCAATCAATGGTCAAATGTATTGGTAGAAATATTTCTATATAATTACTTGAAGTAAATCTATTTTATTTATTTCAATACATCCGAACTAAATAAATTAATTAATTTAAACTACCAATCAAAACCAAATGAAAACCCTAATCTATTCTCAATTCTCACATTATTATTATCCTAACTCGAGACACCGTTCCTTAGGTTAATCATAAGGAATTCGTTGGTATCTAATCTATCACATCCAGATTCTAATTTCATCAATCAAGTGAGTATTCATATCCCCTTTTTATTTCATTTCTTATTTGGGGGAAATCATGTGATACAATATATTCAATCATGATATTCTATTGTTATTTCATTTTAAATTCAATTCAAGACAGGTTATGTTATTACTTGCAACTATGTGAACATACTATGATAAACTGGACGACAGTAAAACCCCAATTCAATCAATCAATCCTGGTATCAATGGTAGAACTACTGGTTTGAATAACCCACCCCATATGAATAGTCGAGTGGTGATTGTGCCAAAGGCAAGAGTCAATCTATGATGTATGTGTGGAGTCTATTATATGCAAGTGTCAAGTCAAGGGGTTTATATTGTGTCGGTTTATCTATATGCTTTACTATTGCAATATAAGTCTTAACGTTACCTTGTGAATTGGATTATTCTCAATCAATCAATCAATCTATATGTATTCAAAACTGTGATTACTCACCAGCTAACTCGTTAGCTGACTTGTTACTTTTCACATGATTTCAGGTTAAGCAGGATAGTGGACTTCTACGTGCTCATTTAAAGCCCGGACTTAGTCAAAATAAAAGACAATTACTATTTGTGGTTTCGATTGTTGTATTTGTGTATGTTAAACGTATGTTATCTTGTAATCTGATTTTAATATTATTTCCACTATTAGACAACCATGTGTTATGAACAATCAATCATTCTCTCGTCCGCTCCGATAATTCCGCCGTCGGTCGGGGTGTGACAACCACAAAGCTTTATTCAGAGAAGTTCACGAAAGTATTCTGTCAGTAAATCTCATCGATATTCTGTTAGAAAATGTATTATTACCGATGCTTGTTTACCTGATGGATCATCGCCTACAGATTCTCGTCGGTAATCAGTCACTAACGGATTCCAACGGAGTTGTCCGTTGGTGATACCTCATGTCTTTTTATTGCTATTATTTGTCTCTCGCTTTGTATTCTTTATCAATTTTTCATTTATGTTTACAATATTGTTTAATAAATTAAGTTTTACGACTATAAATGTTTGTATTAATAAAATCTTCGTTTGGTGATAATTGTTTTAAGATCATTATAATTATCTTTTGTGAAACAATAGAACAAAGAAAATAAGCTAAACCAATGTTTTTAAAACCGGAACAACAACAACTAGTCGGATCAATCGGACCGTCGGACCAGATTAAAAGCATGAATAGCAATAAATATAACTTAAATAAAATAAAAGTATGAAAAGTAATCATCAAAGTTTTTTAATTTATAATTAGACGCGCACATGAATATATAAGCATGCATTGGCTATGTATAAAGACGGAACCATATAAAATTGAATTTTTGCATCTAATTTAATTTATTTTAGTTGGTGTATAGAACAAATCATGCTAAACTAGATTGTATATGGTCTTTTCAACCTCAAGATCTCTAATTCGAGTCTTTCTAGAAAGAATTTTAATTTTCAAGTTACCTCATTTACTCATCCTACATCGAACCCAACAGGATTTTTGAAAGAATTTGGTTTCTATAAAATAACCCTATCCCACATCGACCATCTTCTTTTATTTTCCTGAACGGCAAATTTTTTTAAATTATGGGGCTAACAAGAAGCTAAAACCCCAAAGAACATAAACGAGTACAGCTACATAAAAACTTTTAGAGGGTAAACAACACCTTGATAAAGTGTCATAACTATTATTTATCACCAAAAAACTTCTTCACAAACCTTCCAAAGGATGATTGTTGGAACGGTTCTTTATCCATATTTGTGACATCACCTTAATTTCAATAATAAGATTTGTCATAGATAATCTCCCATTATTAAAAATTATGTTGTTTCTTAGGTTTCAAATACTTCAGCAGGTTACCAAGATTATTGAGAGTACTAGTCTCTTTTTAGCATCATCTCCAGGAATGGTTTTATGAAGTTCTAACAGGTCTCTATAGCAGAACGCTTAAATTGATGGGATCGCACACCATTGGGCAATAAGTGACCAGACCATGTCAACCGCCTTGCATGACGTAAACACATGTTTCACCGTTTCCTCCTGGTCTTCACAGAAAACACACATTCTTGAAAGCATACGGACATTTCTTTGAATAAGGGCCATTTTTGTAGGAATTCGACCCATCTCTGCCTTCCAGCTAAAAATGTTGACTTTTTTAGAGATCCAAATGCTCCAAGGGAATTTATAATAATCGCCACAAGATGTTCCAGCAATGTATAAGCTCTTGACATGCTTCACCGAGAAACCAACATCCGATACACTCCCCTAGGTCCAACTATCATTTTTATTATAAAATTGAAACCGTCCAGCAAAGTTATTAACTGAGACAACTCAGAGGCTCCTTAGCTTGATAAGACATCCTTTTTCCATCGCCACTGCCAAGTAACCACATCATTAGAGACATCAATACAATCCTGAACAAGAATAGCTTTGTTCCTTTCAAGACTAAACAACGATGGAAATTCCAGCATGAGGGGATTATCATTCAACCAAGTGCCAATCCAGAATTGTATTTGGTTCCCACAACCAACATTACCAATTAATAGCTTCCTTAAATCAATGTTTACTTGGAGGAGATCATAGTGAATTTTGAAGATGTGTTTCCAAAAGCTTGGAATAGATAATTTGGTAGGGATGGAACACTAGGATTTAGATTTGCAATGGATAGACCATATTACCTTCCGCCATATTCTATCCCTTTCTGTTTTAAATCTCCACCACCATTTGCTTAGCATATCCATATTAGATGCTTTAATAGGAGTGATTCCCAATCCACCTTTGTCCGTAGAAGTTATTACTTTATCCCATGAGACCCAATTAATCCCTATTTTTTCTTCACCACCACCCCCCCCCCCCATAAGAATGATCTTCTAGTTCGATCCCGGACTTGTAAAACTTGGTTTGGGGCCCAATATAGCGAGAAATAATTAATAGGGAGGGAATCCATCACTGCCTTGATTAAAGTAACTCTGCCACCAATTGATAAATTTCTTGCCTTTCACCTTGTGAGTCTTGATTCAAACAACTTTACAACCGAAGACCAATTTTTGACCAAATTCATGTTTCCGCCTACTTGCAACACTAAATATGAAAAAGGAAATTCACCCGAATTGCAACCAAGATGTGACACCTCACAATATCAAGCAAAGAACATGGTGGGTTACTGTCACAGTAATGTGACAGTTCAGATGATACAGATGGATTTAATGAATAAAGTTTTAGAAACATTCAAGATATTCCCAAATCAGAAAGGAAACCTAAGATTTTTCTTGTTGAAGATCATGTGGTGAATGTGATGGTGTGTAGCATCTGTTACCAATAGACCGTCAAATCGGCATTAAGCTTGTTAACTCATCGTGTGTATAACTAGCCTCAAGTATGTTCATAGTCTATTTATCGGGATAATCGAATTATCTTCGTGTACATGTTCCGTGTGTGTTAACTATCTCCACGTATTTATTATTTTGTATATTTATCGTTTTAACCGAACCTTTCGTATACTCGTTCATAATAAAAAAATTAATAATAATAATACTAATAATAATAATAACAATAATAATAGTACTAATAATAATAATAATAACAATAATAATAATACTAATAATAATAATAAATAAGTTAGGGGGTGTTTTGCCAAATTTAAAACTTAAAAGAAAATATTCTGCATAAAATAACAAAACACAAACACCAGGGACCATTTGTGTAATTTATAATTTTCAAACCCAACCCCCCGCCCAAACCCCGTAATTCCGGCGCCGGTTCCGGCCGAGCTCCGGCAACCCTCCGGCAAGGGCCAAATCACCAAATTACCCCCATTTCGAGCCTCACAACTTGCTCGAACCGTTCCTAGGATCCAAATCGAACTAAAATACAACACAAACACGCGTTGAATCGATCCAACCAACGGCTATAATCCACTTTACCTTTTCGACCGTTCTAACGGCTAATCACCCACTAAGATACTACTTTAATCGAATTAATTCAACCTGAACGTTCCTATATAAATTCCCAATCGAATACAACTGGAAATTGCACCTAAAACACATACAAACATCGAATTCGATCCTCTCCCTTTCCGCGACCTGCAACTAATCGAACCCCACCCTCCGAGCCTTATAACTCACAATTAACAAAGGGCTTTCAATCCTTAGCACCATTCGAAGCTTCCTGTGCAGTTAATTTGATATTCATCAGTGTTTGATCAACATTCAATTTCAACTCATACCGCGGCTTGTTCTTCATTGTTCTTAGCATCAATTCGAAACAAAATAGGTAATTAAACACATCATTCTACTCGTTTTATCATGGGGAACAAAAGCCCCATGAAATTATACATTAACAGTATCGAATTCGAGTTCAATTTGATTGAATTCAAACTAGGGTTTCGGTCGAATTGGGGGAAAAGGGTTTAGCCTGCTTAAAACAATTTGGAATCCAATATTCTCGCGGCTGCGGCCTTTGGTTCACCGGTTAAACACATGCTTCCCCATCCGAGAGGTCCCAGGTTCGACCCCGGGCCACTGCATTTATTTTTTATAAAGCTTTTTAAGCTTCTAAAAATTATACAAAAATTCCTAAAAATTATAAAATAATTTTATAAACTTTCTTTATTTTAAAACTCACAAAATTATTTTTTGTAAATTTATTTAATTTAAAAACCTTAAAAATCTTTACAAAATATTACTTATAAATAATATAAATAATTGTTTTTATAAAAATAGACATTAAATCGTGTTTAATTATGAAATAATCACGAGAATCATAGAAATTACACAACATATAATTTCACAAATTATTTACGAATATAATTATAAGTTAATTCTTATAAAATATAGTTAAATTAATGAAACTTAAATATATAAATCACTAAATTTATAATTCCACTCAAATAAATATAACTAATCGTGGGCGTCAAACCGAACCGAGTCGAATTCAATCAAACATATCTATTAGCGCTGAATATGTTTTAAAGACTTAGTTATAATCGATAATAGGTATTGATCGTGTTTGATCGTGCATTGCTTTATTCTGTGAAATCTTTGTGCATTACATCAATTCAAGGTGAGTTTCGTGGCCCCTTTTTATGCTTATACAAGTTTTCAATGTTTTCAATCAATGGGGGAAAAGTATGCTCACCCGTTTTCAATGCTGTACATCATATATTTAATTTTCATACTTGGAATCAACGTGATACTGTTTTGCATGCATACATGGTGTTATTCTATGGATGATTCTTACAACCATTAATTCCCGGGTTGGGAACCAACAGTTAGGTATTGGTAGTACTACTGGGTTGACACCCCCACCCTTCGACGATTGGTTAACTTGTGAGTTACCAACACAGCTGCCAGCAATCAGGCCAATGGTGAATATATTCCGGCTAATTATATGCATAACTTTATTAGGTTTGGTTGTCTAAAACACATGTTATGTGGTTTTGCTTGCAGTATGATTCCACCTCAAATTCTATACAGCATCAATTACATGTTTTCAATTTAAACCTGCGGAACTCACCAACATTATGTGTTGACATTTTTAAGCATGTCTTTTCAGGTGAACATAATCAAAGAGGATAGCTAGAGCTGATACTTTAGCAGAGACCCTCAGGATTTCATTAGTTTTGCATTAGTAATGTATATCATTTGTTTTCATTTGTGAACTCTGTGTATTTTGGATTATAGAATCAATAAGACTATGATAGTCGTGGAACTGACTAACCACGACACAAGTCACCATTGTATCGGGCGACGTCATGACACGAGGATTTTGCATATATTTTGTCTCTGTACTTATGCCAAGTGTTATGACGATCCCGTTCGTCGCATCCTCATGTTTCCGCTATAAGCGAGGGTGTGACACAAGAATAGTTGCATATTTTTTAGGCTTGTGTTGTTCACCTCAACACCATACAACTTGCTTTTTTCAGATTAACTCGAAGTCGAGATACTAACAACAAACCCATTAGGATTCTAGCTAGATTTTTTATATTTATATCCGACCACTTCCCAATTATAATAACACCATCAGCATATAAAAAATGGGATAGAACCGAACCTTCATTTGGGAGCCTGATTCCTTGGAAGGTACCCATTGAACACGCCTGTTTTAAGGCACCGTAGAAAGCTTCCGTGGCAATTATGAATAAGAAGGCAGATAGTGGATCACCTTGACGAAGCCCACAAAACATTGGAATTCCTTAGACGGGGAACCATTTACTAGTACTGAGGATCTTGCTAATAAGAGAATACCATTGATCCAAACTCTCCACCTACTTGGAAAATTGAATTGTTCCATAATTGAATCCAAAAAACTCCAACTAAGCGTGTCGAAGGCCTTGTCGATATCTATCTTTAAGAACATACCTTCTTTTTTTATTTCTTAAGCCAAGAGAAAACTTCATTAATGATCAACGAGCCATCTAGTATACTTCTTCCTTGAATAAATGCAGTTTGCTCCTCAGAGATCAAGTTCCTAATAACTTTCTTTAATCGATTAATAAGAACCGTGGAGATCACCTTATTAATGATGCCAATGAGGCATATAGGCCGATAGTCATCGAGGGTTAGCGGGTCATCAATTTTCGGAATCAAAGCAATGAAGGAAGATGAACAACCAAGTCTAAACGTGCCATTTGTGAAGAAACTATGGAAAATATCTAGAAAATCATTTTCCAGTAGATCCTAGAAGGTACGAATAAAACGGAAATTAAAGCCATCAGGCCCCGGGGCCTTGTCATAGTCACACTCCCATACGACCGCTTTGATCTCACCCAAGGAAAGTTTCCTAGTCAGGAACTCAGCATCTTCCTCGGATAGCACATTCTGGAGATTGCAATCTATTGTTGGTCTCATGGAAATAAGTTCTAGAAAACAAGAACTATAGAATCTACATGCCTCATCTTTGATCATCTTAGGATCCCACACGACACACCATTGATTTGAAGGCCATTAATTCTATTTGACGACATATTGTTGTTTATAATTCCGTGAAAAAAACTATTGTTCTCATCACCATCTAAAGCCCTTTTTATCCTTGACTTTTGCTTCAAATCCAAGACTCTTCTATGTTGAAGATCGATCAGTTGTTTCATACATTCATTCCTTGATTCACCTTCATTAAATTATAATTCACACACTTCTTCTAGGAGATCAAACTCATGCATTTGATGTAGTAAATTTGATAACTGAGAATCCTCTTTAGCCTTTTCCATCACAAGCCACTCTTTGATCTTTTTTTTAAGAATTTTAACTTGTATGTAAGTCTTTTATCCGGAGGACCCTCGAATGAGAAAGAATTTGAATTCAAAAGATCTTAACGGGTATCGGTTCGATCTATCACCTAGGTTATTGGCTTTCTTGCTTGAACCTTTTAAACCGTCTAGTCTAATCACTTTCCCTTTAAAACCTTCAAGTTAACTAGTGAAGGATCTGGTTCCTGGTCTAACTGGTCCGATGAGTCTTCAAAACACTAGACGTGACAATGAAACATGACATTTCATGAAATCAGACAAGGAAAAATATAGCGCCATCATATATTATTGTTGCCATAAAAACTAATCACACTAAGGGTTTGTTTCGTAATTTTTGAATGATTAAGTGTTGAACCAATAAGAGGTCTGAACCAATAAGAGCTTCGAACCATTAAGCGTTGAACCATTAAGTGCTGAATCATTAAGAGCTAGTATATCGCTTAACTATTTAATAGTGTCTGACAAATTCAGATAAAAGCTTTTAACCATTCAGCATTAGTATAATGCATAACCATTCATAAACAAATGTCTAAACCATTCAAGCATTTATTCACGAAACAAACAGTGTCAACTATTAATTGTTGAAACATTTAGACATTTGAACCATTAAAAAGCTTAAACAAAGAGCCTCTAACTCCTTGTTACATTTTCACCATGTGAGGCCAATTACACTTACCAATTGATTTGTATGTTTTGTTGCATAGTGGTATCGTGTCAAATCACATGTTGATGGCTGCATTATCAGTTTATCACTTCTCTAGTTTCGAACTTGTTAATGATTGACTTGGGTTATCTAATTTTTAAACTATCTTTTTAGAACAACTGCTACTCGTTAATAAAGAATTGGAAGTTTCTCTATCAATCCAAATAATTACTTAGAAGAGAGTAAATTATTAATCAACATCTTTTAATTGATTTATAAATAAATAATAATAAAATTCTGTTTAGGATAGAAATAGTTTAATATAATGGAACATAAATTTACAAAACTGTATGATCTTATCAAATACTTTTTGAACATTATCTTGAAGAAATTGGAGTTCGAAAATACTGGATAACATATTCCATGAGTATATCCTTTAATTTATCAATTATGGTCACATACATCGTGAGAATATAATTTAATACAGAAAAGGAAAACTGAAAAAAGATAATGGTAGATATTCCTCATTCCACCAAAAAAAAAACTTTAACAATAATCGTAAAATAAATATTTAAATAGCTTGCCTTGCGTTACTTTAAAACTAACATAAAGTTGTATATATACCATTACACACAAAGGCGTCTGTTATACATAAATTATTTGTCAAAAAATATAGTTATTTTATCTTTATCCTTACAATCCTAAAAAATCATCATTTTTTTCTTTTTTTAGTTAGTAATATGTTTATACTTTTATCTTTACATTTATCTTTTCTTCACTTACAATTATTTTAAAAAATATTAAAAATAATAAAAATAAATAATGTCCTATCAAATATACAGATGAGCAATAACATTTCTCGCTTATTCACTATAAACACTTATAACTATTTCATATAATATAAAAAGCACACTCATAAATATATAAAAAAACTTACTGTAAATGCTTTGAGAGTGACATTTTTAAAATAAACAAAAGTTTAAAGTATCACCAGTTAAATCAATAATATGAGTTATTATTTGTCAAATTAATAATAGTTTGCATGATAGTAATATTTTACCATACACAAATCATAATTTTTATCACAAATAAAGCATGGTATTCCCCAATCCCCATTCAACGTTCAACCATACTCATTACAAACCCAACGGCGTAAAATACCAAAAGGTACCCTTCACAAAAAGGCCCAAGGTAATATCCTATATTTATGCGATATTTTCAAATAAATCCAAAATCTCGCCAGATGATATTTTGGATGTATATGATGAGATGTTGTTATTTTATGTCCCATTGAGTAGACAGTGCCACCTATGAGAACCACAAGGCGCTAAATCCAATGGGCTCCACTTCACGTGGCTTCTTCATGTACACACACAAAGGACCAACCTTATGTACATTTGCTCCACACATGTCGCCATGTTCATGAAGACACATGTCATTTTCTAGAACCCAATAATCATGGACCATAGTCTATGCATTGTTTTCAGTACCGAACCGGATATATCGAACTTAAGGTTTGGGTTATATGAACGTTAAATTTCGTTGTTAGGACGCCTCACATCTTTCTATCTTTATGTATCTATGTGTATATATAGAAAAAGACAGAGAAAAGAAAATTTTAATATGTGTATCTATAACAAATCTCATTAGAAAAAAGACACATAACGGTCCATTTTTTTGTAGTTGAACTGGTTTTGCTTGAACCAATTGGCTCAAGTTGTCAACCAGGTAGCCTCTTGAACTGCCAAAACACAAAGAACAAAGCTCGTTTAAGATCAGGATTAGCGAACTTGAAGCCCGGTCAATGTACAAAACAAGCCCCAGCTAGAGGCGGATAAAGCTAATAGATGCTTGATAAAATGTTAACCATTAAGAAAGCCCGATCAAGCAGATCTACTACTTCGGCTTGAATCTTTGATAGTTTATGATTAGAAACATCAAATACTTGATAAGTTAAGTTGGATTTCTTTCTTCATTTAAAGATGCATTCAATCCACAAATCTACCACTTTGCTTATCATTCATATCTATTTAATCTTTTCACCAATTACATTATTATTCTTACATCAAAGGTTGTTCATGATAAAAATTCTTAGGGGGCGTTTGGTTCGCGGAATTTATTGGAATTGGAATTGAAATTTGAATTGGAATTCAAATGAATTGTATTTGGAATTCAATATTTTTTAAAGGATTTGGAATTCAAAGGAATTAGAATCTATAAAGGAAATTTAAATTCCAAATGCATTTCTAGTGACAAAACATTTATAAAGGTATTTGAATTTATCACCCCTTACAAACAGCCACCAACCGCCACCGCTGTCACCGTCGACAATCGACCGCGACCACCAACCGCACCCGTTGATAAAAACCGACCGCCGTCGCCGCCACCGCCAATCGACGCCACCAACCGATAACGTCCGTCGTCGAGACACGGTTCGGCAACGACGGTCGGTGACAGTCGACGGTTAGGTGTGGCGGTGGTCGGCATCGGGGTTACGTGGAGTCTGTGGGTGGCGGCGGCGGCGATCGAGGGCGGCGGCGGCGGCGATCAAGGGCGGCGGTCTGTTTGCGACGGGCGAGAGTCGGCGGTCAAGGCGGCGGCGGCCGGGTTGGCGGTCGGTGACCGACGGCGGCGGTCGGCGGACGACGGCGGCGGTCCGTGATCGAGGGCGGCGGCGGGCAGGTTCGGGGGCGGACAGTGGTTAGGGTTGGCGGGGGGTGTTGGCGGTTGGTGGTCGGGGTCGTCGGTAGTGTCGGTCGGCGGTGAGCGGGGTGGTAGGTGGCGGTTGGTGGTAGAGGCAAGAGTCGGTGGAATTTGAAATCCTTCAATATTTGAAAGGATTTTGAAATCCTTTATTTAAAGGAATTTGAGGGAATTAATTCCAATTTAAATTCCAATTCCTTTCTCAACCAAACACGTTAAGAATGAAATTCAAATTTCAATTCTACGAATTCCTACCAACCAAACGCAATGACCAATGGAATTCAGATTCCAATTCCATTAAATTCAATTGAATTCCTGCATACCAAACGCCCCCTTAGGTCTCTCAACATGATGATACAAACAACGTTTTCATTATTGTTAGTTCATGTGTACCATTCATGTCGGTTTAGGCAACAACAGGGTAATGTTTCAGTAGTTTGTAATTTTGAAAACCATAATGTCCGACCAGTTAAACTAGTGAGTATTGTAACAAATTGGTACCAATACGTCTCTTTGATCGAAGTTTTACCCTAACATGTTCCTTTGAATTTCTATTAGACAAAAGCCTCTTTAAACACAAGCATCAACGTCCATGTTTTGAGTGCACTACCCGTATTTGTTTCCACAAAAGTTTCAGCCACATGTTCAAACATGGGCAAAAACCATATGTATTCTAATACCAAAGTTTTGAGGACTTTTGTCGATGTTTTGAGTCTGGTCGTCGACAAAACTGAGAGTGGCCACTGGTACTGATATTTTAAAGTTTATCATCCATGTGTGAATTGCAAAGAATTTGAAGTCACCAATCAGGATAAATTCAAACAAAATGCACCTCTTAACTTTTTTAACGAATATTATGATTATATTAATTATTAATCAATTGAATTACATTAAAAGATTTTAGTTGATATAGGAGCTGTTTGATAATATTTGAATGATTAAGTGCTGAATCAATAAGAGGTCTGAACCATTAAGTGCTAACCCATTAAGAGGTCTGAACCATTAAAAACTAGTATATCGCTTAACTATTCAAAGGCAAATGTCTAATCAATTCAGATAAGAGTTCTTAACCATTCAGTATTAGACCTCTTAACTATTCAGCATTAGTATAATTCTTAACCATTCAGAGTTAAATGTCTTAACCATTCAGAGGTAAATGTCTTAACCATTCAGACATTTGCTCACGAAACAAAAAGTCTGAACCATTAAGTGATGAATCATTCAAATATCTGAACCATTAACAGACTACCAAACAGCACCATACATTTTACAAATGACAAATCGAAATGATATAATAAAGTAAAACTCGTAACATTTTAGGAATTTTCCTTTTGTACTGTGTACTACAATTTCTAATTATGTACTTTAATCTCAAAACATGTAGAAAAAAGAAAGATAGAGAAAACGAGCAGAAGAACCTTATCCACTAAAACCACTCACAAAACCTTATAAAAACCAAACTAAAACTCATCATCAACCTCAAAACACACAGTAGAAAGTAGAAACCCTCAAACCCTCACACACAGACCTTCATCAATGGCGAAATCAAAACCCTACTACCACCGGTACCTCACCGGCGACATAAAACCTCCTGTAACAACCGACTCCACCTTCGACCTCCACGAATCCGACATCTGGAACGCCGCCGCACCGTCGCCGGAGTTCCGAAAACCCGCGCCGAATTTCTCGAAGAAGCCATCGTCTAACGCGGCGAAACGGCCGGATATGGGAGGAACGCCGTCGTCGTTGCCGGTGAACGTGCCGGACTGGTCTAAGATCCTGAAGGAGGATTACAATCGGAATCGGAGATACGGCGATGGCGACGGCGACGGTTATGATTCCGGTGAGTTTGACGACGGCGACGGTTCCGGACGGTGGCGGATTCCGCCGCATGAGTTTGTTGCGAGAACGAGAATCGCATCGTTTTCTGTGCATGAAGGAATTGGGAGAACGTTGAAGGGACGAGATCTGAGTAGGGTTAGAAACGCAATTTGGGAGAAAATTGGGTTTGAGGATTAATATTATTGATGAATGATGATAATCAATCTTCGTCTTCGATATAGATTAGTGTTACGGATCATAAACTAAATTTTCAAGAGATTTTGCTACAGATTTTACTGATTATGGTGTTTTGATCCATTTTTGGTTCTGTGATTTTGGTTTTTGGTGATTTTAATGGTGTAATTTTGGAATTTTGAGATGAAATGATGAGAATTAGGTTATGTTGTTCGTGGATTTGATGAAACACTTTTGATCATAATCAATCTTCATCTTCTTCTTCAAATTAGATATGTATTACGGATCATAAACAAAAGAGTAAATTACACTTTTCGTCCTTTAGGATTGTAGTAAATTTCAGGTTTCGTCCTTAAACTAAGGAAATTACAGTAAACGTCCTTTACAGTTATAAAAGCTTGTACGTTTCGTCATTTCCTCTCACGGACGTTAAATTAGTCCGTTAAATCAGGTCACGTGCTTTGCAAGTTTGAGCATTTTAGTCATTTTAGTTCACCTCAAATATAAAGATTAAAAATATTTAAAACTAAACCTACCCACCATCTCCCACCTTGTCGACATGAACATCATTCAGAAACATCTTCATCAGTTCACCATTATCCATCATCAATCACCAAAAAAACCCTAGAACCCCTTTTCTTCTTCAACCATGCCACCACTACCTGTTGCCAAGAACACCACCACCACCTTGTTGCCCGGATCAGACATCCCATCACCGCCGAGCACCACCCATCCAGCCCACCGCCGAGCACCACCCATCCAGCCCACCGCCGAGCACCACCCATCTAGCCCAGCATCGAGCACCACCCATCCAACCTACCGTCGAGCACCACCCATACAGTCCATCACCAAACTAATCTTACCATCACCATCGCCTATCATCAAAACACCAACACCTATGATTTTTCAAGGGTTTGAGAACCATAGATCTTAGTTAGTTTGTTGAACTGGGTGTGTATAAAAGGTGATTTTAAAAGAGAGAAAGCAAGTAAAAATGTTAGGTTGTGTTTCAGATGGTGGAGTTGGTGGTTGTTGGGTGGTCGCCGGAAAAGATGGCCGGAGTTGTTGGTCGCCGGAAGTAAGTCACCGGAGACTGTACGGAAAGGTGTGGACATGTTAACTTAAAGTAGTCAAGTGATTAAAGTAGTCAAGTGATGGGGTGACCTGGCTTGATTGGTTATTTATTTATTTATTTATGTGGGATCTTTTAGCTATTTATTTGTTTAGTTTTACTTTTAGTATAAAAAGACTCTTTTGCCCTCACATGAGGAGCACGTGACATCGTTTAACGTCTAAAATAGACAGTCGTTAGAGGAAATGACGAAACGTGCAAGCTTTTATAAATGTAAAGGACATTTACTGTAATTTCCTTAGTTTAAAGACGAAAACTGAAATTTGCTACAATCCTAAAGGACGAAAACTAAACAAAATTTTCAAGAGATTTTGCTACAAATTTTACAGATTATGGTGTTTTAGTCCATTTTTGGTTCTGTGATTTTGTTTTGTGGTTGATTTTGATGGTGTACTTTTGGATTTTTGAGAGGAAATGAGGGGAATTGAGTTCTGTTGATGATGAATTTGATGAAAATGATGAGTTGAGTTTGTTGGCTCTGCTTTTCGGATTTTGTTTTACAGGTCATCTATGGCGGAAGCTTAGAATTATTGGAGACGATGAAAGGTGAATACTGAGTAGTGAAGTATCAGAGGTAGGATTCGCCAGCAAACTCATTGGATTCTTTTTAACGTATCATTATTACATGTGGTTGTACGAGGGACATCTTTGATTGGGAATGGACGTGGATTTTATCCTGGGTTCGAACCTGACAGGGGGCAAAGGTTTATCCATTTTACGGGGTTTTTTGCGAATTGGAGGCTGGGTCTTGTGGGCGGTCAAGTAGTCGACTTTGGACATAACCTCGAAATAGTAGGGTTACACACAAGATCTTATTCGTTCAAAAAAAAGTAGATGTTATATTAATCTGGTTTATATACCTGTTTTTTAATAGCGAGTTCGTGACCGCATCACAAACACCTCACGAGGAAACAAGTGAGCATACACCCTAAATTAACCCGGAGGAAATGCTCTTTACCCGAGTGAAAGTGAGAGCCTAAAATCTACTTATTTTTAATTTTCTTAATCTATTTACTAAGAGTCTTCACGATAGGTTTTTTCAAAAATATTTAAAATTTTATAAGTGAAGTGTTTAATTATATAGAATGATTGTAAGTGTAAGCTAGAAAGATAAAAAAAATATTACTGTTCATATTTAAATTAAGAAAACACATTCATCTTTAATAAATATTTTTATATTTAAATTAAGAAAACACATTCATCTTTTATAAATATTTTAATATTTTTAAAGTGATTACGAGTAGAGTTAAAGAAAAAAGTAATAATAAATATATAAAAAATTTATTTAATTTAAAAAAATAGAAAAAATTAGTATAATTATAAGAATTAAAATAAAAACCTGACGTGAATCCTTTAACTCATTGGATTATAAAAGTCAACAATTGAGTAACTACATTATTTATTTTTATATATTATATAATATTTTTGAGAAGCTATATTAAAATGTAAGAGTTTACAAAGATAGATTTATTGACCTTAACTATTTTATTGTAATTGCATATATTAATTATATGATTACAGTTATTAATTTTAAATCAAGTTTTTTTTAATGTTTATAGCATTTTCATAGGTTTCTTTTTATTTTTAAGAAAATTAAATAATAAAAAGATAAGTTTGCTCTCTTTATTTAAGTATAACTATCGTGGTATTTTATTAATATATAAAAAAATTACTTGTTTTGTTATATACACCCCTTGAGTTTCTTATAAAAGTACCTTATCGTCATATCAGTAACTTATAATTCTAAATTTTTAATGAGTTTTCCGTTGGATATTATTTTAACGTGATAACGCATGACAAGTATATTACAAATTATATTATATTGTGATTTATAAAATAATCAACAAATAATCTAAACATATACCTATTTTATTATCGATTAACCTTTCAAACTCTCATAAAGACATTTCAATTTGAAAGCCTCCAACACGATTTAGAGCTATATCGTATTTTAAAACTTACAGACGATGATTTACATAACAGGTAAAAATAAATTCACGTCGAAGCATGTTACTAACAAAACAACTGAAGTTAGGCTGAGGTGGAAAAACATGTTCTTCTCTTACCTTAAACAATATCAAAATAAAAATAATGGATGTCTTACTCGTAGTTGTTAAAGCTATTAGCTTTGTTTATGACCAAATTATTACTTATGTTCTATTACCATGCTCGTTTGTTTACCACTACATGTAACTTTTCATCAGCTATGCAATTCTAATCATACTTTAACCAAAATAAAATTTCCCATGCTTTCCAAATGGATTATAGAATAAGATAAAATGTCGTTGCTCAAGTTCACTCAACTTAAAACATAATCGTAAAATATATTTTTTTAGTTGATCATATTATTATTTTGTTTGTGCTTATGGTGGGTTTGGTTCTACTTTTTATAGATAAAGTTGGCACACACTAACCTTTTTTAAGCAACACGACATATATTTCGAATGGTGCATTCCACTGGTAAAGATATATATGATCAAAGCAGGGCTGAGAAGAGAGAATTATACCTTGATGTGTCATCGTTATACGTCTTCGGGCTTTGAAAAATACTGATAGGAGTGTTCAAGCCCCACCATTAATTATGGGAGTGTTCAAGCGTCAACATTGATTATTTGCATCACTAAATGGTCTAATTGGTATGATTTTGAGTCACTGAGAAAATGCGGATGATTGAGTAGTTTTTTTACTTTAAAACACCCCTCGAATCATATTATTTCACGTATTCATAATGTGTAACATATTGCATATGTGTAAGTGTTTTATGTTTATTAATATGTTGTTATGATGATGCAACTGTGCTCACAAATCACAAAGTTATATATAAGGTTACGTGCTTGTAGATATGGAAGAAGAGTAAAATAGTAGCAATAATTTTGGCAGTTACGTTGTTTAATTTAGTTTTACGACAGCAGCTTACTTAGCTTTGATGTTGTTTCATTTAGTTTTTATGGTTAAAAGCATCAAATCTTTTTTTTTTTTTTGGCAAACTAAAAAACAAGAACTAAAGAAGCTTGAGCCGCCCTGCCCGCAAAGGCTATCATTTGCCACCTCTAAACTCCTTTTCAATGATCTATGTGGCCCGTCTTGTTTCTGCTCGACCACGAACCATCAACAGCAGTAGCAATGTCATCAACCAATCAAAACCGAACCATTTACCACTAGTACTCGCCTTTGTTTGGGTTTGTTATTACCCGAACCCAGACCACAGACAAAATGCATACAGTATTTTGATGTTATTGGGTGTCTTGGTTTTCTAATTTCTAAACTAAGTTTACTTAATTATTTTTTATTTTTAATCCACTTTTTTATTTAATTTTCCCCAATTTTTATATAGGTTTTTTGTTTAACGTTTTGATTTAGTATGTAAAAGCATTTTATTTTTCTCTAATGCGTTACAAATTATAACAATCCTATGTACAATCAAATCGCAAGTTACGATTATGGATACGAACAAATAATTACGTGCCAAGACGCATAGCGCGGGGACTAAATCACAGTTTATATAGAAGAATCAATTGATTTTCAAAAAAAATATATATATATATATATAGAAGAATCAATTGTTTTGCTAGTTAAGATGGCTCCAAGAAGACCAAATTTTGCAACATTAAGCCCAAAAGTTATATCCATTCTAAGAGTTTAACTTGGGCCTGGGCCTAGATCCTTCCTCAAGTTGGGCCATATAAGAATATTGAAGTTGCATTGATGATTTGATGTTAATGAACCCCTTAATTCTTGGTAAATTGGGAGGGAAATAATATGTTTGAAGTTATTTATTTTGATAGTTGAATAAAATAGTATTAGCTATTAATTTGTTATAAATTATTTATTTTAAGAATAATTAGATAAAAACGGTTTTGAACTTTTATAAACGAATTTAAAATGCAACTCCCAAATCACACTAATACAGACCGACCGCTTGTACGCAACAAGGCTGGAGCACGACGCTCTAAGCCAAACTGCTCACCGTTTCAAACACAGACTTGGTCATAGGATGTGACTCTAAGAGGTTGTTTGACATCATCTGATTGAACAAGTATTGAACCAGTAGGAGGTCTGAATCAGTAAGAAGTCTGAACCAATAAATGGTCTGAACCAGTAAGAAGTCTGAACCAATAAATGGTCTAAACCAATAAGTATGTTTGATTGTAAAAATAAATTAATAAAATAAAACAAAATAAAAACATTACCCCCAAACCACCCCTCCTTCGTTCATTGCATCTCCCTCACCCCACAACCCCCAAACCCTAGAACCATCATCACCCCCAATCGAGAGAGACAGAGAGCTTGTGAACCACCGTAGCGAACCACCACCATCAACCACGTCGCGAACCACCGTGATCCACGCCGCGAACCACCACCGTGAATCACGTCGCGAACCACCACCGTGAGGTATGTTTGGTCATCTTCTTCCTCAACTGTCATCGCGAACCACCACCGTGAACCATGTCGCGAACCACCACCATGAGGTATGTTTGGTCATCTTCTTCCTCAACCACCGTCGCGAACCACCACCGTAAACCACGTCTGACTCGGGTCAGATGTGGGTTTAGATCTGACCGAATAAGGGGTTCGGTCAGACCTATTCTCCGGCAAGATGCAAGTAACCAAACAAAGCATGTCTGACCGAGTCAGACGTGCACGTTTGACCGGGGTCGATCAGACCCAAGCAAACAACCCCTAAGCCAACTCGCCCAATTGCACATGAAGAGCTCTAGGACTAATCAAAAAACATTAAATGTTCATGACAAAAACATTTAGTATCATGACAAGGTTACTTTTTAAATAGTAACCACCTATATATAAAGTGTTGGATAATCATTCGGACCTCAAGTCCGACAAATCATAATCTATAACCTCTAATAAAGCAAGGTTTTCTTTGACACTTGTCATTCTTTCAAGGCATGTTTTTGCCACTTGTCCTTTTTTTAGACATTCACATATAAATTTTCCCTCCAAAAGGGTGTTATAGTAATTTAAATAGTCATATGAATTTCTCTCTCTTATTAAAAATAAATTTTATTAATTACTATGTTTCTCTCTCTTATCTATTTTTTTAAATCACACTATCTTTTTTAAAATAGATTTTATGAAGGAAACTAAAAGTAACATCTTTTAATTAAATACCAAAAAACAAGTTTTATATAATATGAAATTTTTTAAAACATTAAACATTTTTTAAACAAAATATTTTAAAATCTTTTTGTTTTTAAAAAAAATTATAAACAGGTGAAATATTTTAAAATAGTCTTATTAAAACAACTAGAATAATTACAAATCATATTTTTTTACAAAACAAGATTTTTATAAAATATATTTTTTATAAAAAATCTTAAAATGAATGTTTAAAAATAAAACTATTTACATAAGAGAGTTAAAAAATAGTATAATTGTTTTATTTCTTGAACTATTACCTATATATATTTTAATTATATTTTATATTAAAATATTATACTGTATCTATTCATGTTTATTTTTTACATTAAAATTTAATCTGTTTATTTAATGAGTGTTTAGCCTATATATCTATCTATAAAAAAACTAAAATATGCGTGAAACAATTGTATATCTCATTATACTTACTTTTTAATTTCTCTATATTATTAAGACCGGCTCCAATGGGAGATTTGTGGAGTCAATTTGTATGACTCACTTTTAATTTGTAGTATAATATGCATTGAGGTGTGAATTTGTCTTGCACCAAATTCTTCCCCACAAAATGCAACGAATCAACAAATGTGGGCCATCAATAGCTTTTTTCTTTTTCTTCTTTTTCTTTAAATAAAATGGTTATAATAAATTTGAAACACATATATACATTAAATATATTATAAAATATATATAAAATATAAATAAATTCCAAAAAATTCTGAAAAAAATTCTAAAAACTATATTTAAATATAATAATAATATTAGAGTTTTTTAAATTTTTTTTTTGAAATAACGCTTATAACGGCAACTTTTCTGCCTTATTCTAACGGCTAGTTTTTTTGTTTTATTCCAACGACTAGTTTTTTTTTTTGTCTTATATCAACGGCTAGTTTTTTTTCATTTATAAATATTAGGCAAATCTTCTTATTTCATTCACACTTCTCTTTTAATCTCTAAAATACACTTTGAATTTTCTTTGAACATCTAACCTGATTTCATCACACTCAATGGATCCAAACCAACAACCAACATCATTCACTTCCCTTTTTAATGATGCCAACCAAGAACATAATCCAAACCAACAACCACCAAACCAACTGAGTATGTTTACACAGCCAAACATGTTTACACAACCGGGTATGTTTACACAACCGGGAATGTTTCCACATCCTGGTATGTTTCAACAATCTGGTGGTTATGACCAACAACAATTCATGCAATGGCAACAATCTCAAATGTTTCAGTTCCAACAACAGTCGGTTCTACAACAACAACAACAACAACAACCACAACTGACACCATCCCATGTTGATGCAACACCATCAAAGAAGAAAAGGGCCGGTAAGAAAAAGGAGAAAACAACACAACAACCCGCATCATCACACCAAGCTAGCTCACCTTCAAAGGTAAACCGAACACCATGGCCACAGAGTGACGAGGAAGCTTTGGGTAAGGCTTGGTTCCATGTTTCATTGGACTCCGTCGTAGGAAACAACCAACGAGAGGGAGTGTTTTGGAGAAGTGTGGAAGATCACTATACTCAATCAAATCCTAAAGTTCCTAGAGATTATTCCCTTTTGAGAAGTCACTGGTTCTTGGTCAAGCCCAAAATCAGTAAATTCAATGGGTTTTATTTGTCAATCAAGTCTCGTTACCATAGTGGTTGGTCGGAGGAGCAGTATGTTGATGCCGCTAAAGAAGAATACGTGAATGATCCATCTAACAAGAGTGGCCAAGCTTTCAGGTACGAGCATATTTGGAAAAAAGTAAGGGATCACCAGATCTTTTCAAGTTGCACATCAGTCCATGGAAACCAACATTCCAAAAGAAGCAAGACCAACACTACAGGGGGGTATATCGCTAGTTCAGCCTCCGATGCCAACTTCGGTGAAGAAGAGTTTCGTATCAATCTTGATGACGAAGAACCAATCCAAGAAGAACAAGTGACCCCTGAGAGTCGGCCAATGGGTAGAGATAAGGCCAAAGCACAAGCTAAAGCACAAAGAGGCAGAGGCGCATCTTCATCATCAATATTTGAAGAACACAAGTTGACTATGCTTACGAATATCAACAACACAGCTGTGTAGAAGCAACAAGTGCTCAAAACCTATGAGGATTCGATTAAAGCCATCACCCAAGCTGAACGAGAGAAGGTGGTTATAGAATACAAGAAGTTGAGATACATGGATACCAGTCACTTGTCAAAGAAGAAACGAGCCAACCAGAAGACCTATCTTGCTCATCTCAGGGCCACATACAACATCGAGGATTCGGGTCAGATTCGGATTCAGAGTAGAAATATTTAGTATTTTGATTATTGTTCTTGTATTTTCTTTTCAATATAGGTAGATTTAGGATCTGTGTGCTTAAGACTTTAATGTATTAGGATTTTATTTTAATGCATTTATTTTTAATTTTAATATTTCTATATTATATAACGGCTAGTTTTTTTTTGTTTTATTCTAACGGCTAGTTTTTTTGTATTATTCTAACGGCTAGTTTTTTTGTTTTATTCTAACGGCTAGTTTTTTTGTTTTATTATAACGGCTAGTTTTTTTGTTTTATTATAACGGCTAGTTTTTTTGTTTTATTCTAACGACTAGTTTTTTTGTTTTCTTCTAACGACTTTTTTTTGTATCCCTCTATAAATACACATATTCTTCTCATTCACTATCACACCCCCACCTTCATTTCTCTTAAAATCTCTTTCAAAATATTTGCCAAAATCTCTGATTCGAAACCGACAATGAACACCAATGGGAATAACGCTATCCACCAGATCCAACAACATTTCTCTCTTCTGATGTCCGATGATCTTGAAGAGATGGTGGAACAATACAATGAGTTTGAAGCCTTTGAGGATGCTAGTTCGTGTGCTACTACTCCATCTGGTAACAAGAAGAAGCGCAAAGTAGTAAACCGTGGTCGTAAGGATGGAGATGCCCGTCTATGGAATGATTACTTCGCTCCCTCTCCAGTGTATGATGAGACCTTCTTTAGAAGACGCTTCAGAATGAACATTCGTCTGTTTAACCGCATTGTTGCTAGTATTTCAGAACCAGGTAAATCTAAAAACTATAAATACTTTACACAACGCTATGATGCTCTTGGTGTGGCTGGGCTTTCACCTAGACAAAAAGTCACTTGTGCCATCCGTCAGTTAGCATACGGTGCTTCGGCTGACCAATGTGATGAATACATACGCATTGGTGAAAGTACTGCCAATGAATGCCTACACAAGTTTTGTAGATCTATTGTGGAGGTGTATTCAGAAGTGTACCTCAGAAGGCCAACACAAATTGATGTTAATCGTATAGTAGCATTCTATAAGGAAAAACATGGGTTCCCTGGGATGCTTGGTAGCATTGATTGTATGCATTGGGCTTGGAGAAACTGTCCAACTGCATGGAAGGGCCAGTTTACTCGCGGTGATCATGGTTATCCAACAATCATGCTTGAGGCAGTTGCTTCACATGACTTGTGGATATGGCATGCATTCTTTGGCGTTTCAGGATCAAACAATGATATCAATGTACTAAATCAATCTCCTTTGTTCAATGAGGTCTTACTCGGTACTGCACCAGTCTGTAACTTTGAAGTTAATGGAAATATGTACAGTAAGGGATATTATCTTGCTGATGGGATTTATCCAGAATGGGCAACACTAGTGAAAAGTTTCACATATCCTCCAGAAGAAAACTTGCCCATGAAGTATTTCAAAGCACGTCAAGAGTCTTGTAGAAAGGATGTTGAAAGAGCCTTTGGCGTTCTTCAATCTAGGTGGGCAATGATACGAGGACCAGCAAGGAGTATGAGCATACCAGTTATAGGTGATATAATGATGACCTGCATTATACTACACAATATGATTGTAGAGGATGAAGGACATGACATTCTTAATTGGACACCTGATGACGATGAACCAGAACCATCTAGTTACAATCATGGAGCAACACCACAATTTCTAACATCAATTGAGAGGTTTAGAAGCTTACGTAGTGCGTCGGAGCACACAGAATTACGAAACGATCTAATCCAACATCTTTGGGCAAACAGGTCGGTGTATGACGAAGAGGATTAGTTTTATATGTATTGTCAATTTGTATTACTTTTTATTATGCTTGCTTTCTTTGTATTTCTTGTGTTTTTTGTGTATTTGTTTTATTTGTATTGTCAGTTGAAATTTTAATGGTATTTGAATTTTAAATATATATCTATTTTTTATAACTATTTAATTAATTAAATATTTTTTTATAACTATTTAATTAATTAAATATTTATTTAATTAACTAGATACGTAATTAATAAATTTGATGTTTATTAAATGGTTAAAAGAAATAATGATGTGGAAATTAAGTGGAGTTTGTAGTAAGAATTTAATTTGTAGCATTGAGGTAAAAAATGTGTTTGTAGTAAGAATTTGTAAAAAGCTTATGTGGCACAAATTTGTACCAAAAATTTGGCCCTCCATTGGAGGCAGTCTAATAATAACATTGAATATAATATTACTCATACCATTTTCAAATTAAAAAATATTATAATTTAATAAATTAAAAACTTATTATTTTATTAAAAACACACTTTTTAAAAACAAAAATTTTATAAAATACAGAATACAATAGATTTTTTAAAATCAATTTTTTTAAAACAATATATTTAAAAATCACAAATTGTCTTATAAAATAAAAGTTTAAGAAAGATACATTATTGTTTATTTACTTAAATTAGTTATTTATACGTGCTTATAATCGCAATTTATCTTCAAGCATATGTTATAATGCATAAATGTTAATTAATAATTATTTAACATTTTTATTTGTTCAATCCGTGTATTACACGGGGACTAACCTAGTTAGGCAATATACAAACACAAATTAGTAGAAACATGTTACAATCTATTAAAATTGTAGTTTGTTATCTAGAGTTATAGGTTTGTATGCATATCCAAAATGAAGATGTACAAATCTAGATAGAGCAAGAGTCCCTGATGTACATTGTAAAGTCTCCATCCTTAAGTACTGGTCATAAATTGATGTGACCAGGGTACACATGTTATAGCATAAGGTACAACCACATTGGTTTCTTTTTGGTGGTGTTGAGTTGACATCTCAAAACGAACCAATTAAATGCTCAAACCCCAATAACCCAAACAAGAACATGAAACTAAAGTAGCATCATTGAGCCTCGAGTGCTCTTCTAATGAAGATGGTTAAATGCCATGTATAAACGGTTAAGCCGGCGAAAAGTATCGTGTTCGACAAGACATGTTTGATATATATGATGATATTGAACTTGAATAGACGTGTTGAACTAAACATGTTATATCTTTAAAAATAACACGAATATTTTTAATAAAATGGTTACACAACTGTATAATTACATGTGACTGGATCAATAACACGAATGACATGATGTGTCTAATCCGGTTATTGACATGACTTACTAAATAAAACTAAGAAATAATTAACATTACAACATGACAGATACAAATGACAAAATAATTAACATTTTAATATAACATATTTAATATATGTGTGTCATAAGCAGGTTAAGTTGATCGAACATATTTAGACTCGTTTTAAACATGTCATTAGCATGTCAACCCGCTTTTCATCAGGAATCCTTTTTAAAATTTATGTAGAGTCATCCCGTGTCAACAGATTGTGTCCTAACTCATAAACGGTCAACTCACACAGACAGAATCAAAGTAGATCGATTGATATTCCAGTGACTAAATTTCGCTAATAAAATTATCAAAAATTCATCAATTTCTTAGAGTTTGACCTCTCACATTCTTGTCTAATATTTAAAACGAAAAATATAAAAAAAAACATTAACAAAGCTTATAAGTGTGTGTAAAGTGATGGTTTTTATAGGCTGGTTAAAACGGAAATAGTCTTTTTATCTTATGAGATAAAGTCAATGTTTACATTCATTTTATCATTTACTGATTCTGTCTATAAGTTTGCTATAACTTGTAAGTGTGGTTTATAGATACGTTTGTTTATTTGCTTGTTATATAGTAACACATTCTTTTTAGATCCCATTATATTTGAATAACTATAAGAACCACATAATAGACCCGTATTATATTACGAATACATATATATAAAAATGAAGAATTTCAAGTGTGAAATACAAGCAAAGAATGAAAGAGAAATAAAACACAAACACACACACAGTAAGCTGTCAGTATGTGCGGTTGGCTCACATTCACATCCCATTGGTGGGCCCAACTCTCCACTGGACGACATGAGCCCATTAGCCTCAAAATAAAAAGGAAGTATATATTGAATTTATACAAAATAATGATTATCAAATCATTTAACAGTTTATGTATTATTATGATAAATCATACTAATATACTAGGATGATTTGTGTTTGAACTAAAAGAAGTTACAAGATGCTATTATGTCATATTTTAAGGTGATGGTTATACTCTTAAAACTACACTTTATTCATTTATGAGATTTAAACTATTAATCATTTAAAATGAAAATATTTTCAACACATTATGATATTACCAGACAAAATACTTTTTTATCAGCCATCGAGTCAACTTGACTTGTATCATTAGAAACTCAAGTCTGGGTTAATATTAGATTAGTTTAACTCGCTCAATAAATAATCCTATGGGCTCGTGTTAAAATTCACATGTGACAAAAGTCCCCATCATAGTTTAGTATACAACTAAATTTTTTTATATTTTGATATTTGTTACAATTTAAGAGCAAAAAGAATTAGGGATATATGAAAACATATCTAAGGAGACAAGTTGGAAGGATGTTCATCCCATCACACTTTAAAGTGAATAAAAAGTTAAAGATATTGTTGAAAGAAACCAAATGTGTGATCCATTTTGACCTTGTTATTCATCATCACGACCCCCATTTTTGTAGTATTTGTCTTTCTATGTGGTTTAAATATCTTTATTTTTCATATTTGTTGCTGATAGCTTTTGCTCTTTTTTTAAAAAAAAATAATATAAAATGGAGGTAGTTGGGTGATTTAAAATTGCAATTTTCAAAATGTAAACAAAGGTTTTTGGTATAACAGCATAAAATAAATTGGAATATTTTAGTTCAATTTGTTTTTCTCATGGTCATAGCAAAACTTTTAACTAATGTTTTCAAAATCACCACGAATCGTTGATTCTCTCTTTTAAGTTTTTAAATAAGAAATTACTGATGTCGTCAATCACACATTAATGGACCAGAAGTATATAAAAACTAAGGAAAGCCAATAAAAAAAACCTTAAAACCCACCTCACTAGTTAAACAACATAATACCATCACCGTTACAAATTAAGTATCAAGGCAACAAATCAAGCACAAATTAACCTAGTTATTTTGAGCGAGACATAATGAGCATAGACGCCAATTACTTCATTCTTTTGCTTTGTCAACGGTTTTTAAACATAAACAACCTTTAAATTTGTTAAAAATTATCATACTATCATATCCTCAACCGTTTCAATTTCACTATACTAGTTTTAGAATAAAGTTTGAGTTAATGATTGTTACTTTTTTATGTCTTCTTTTAAATTTAAAAACTAAAAAATAAAAATCCAAAAAGGGAGGCAATTACTAACTAGTGTGATGACTTTTTGGGGTGTGGATAAAAGTCAAAATGTCTTTTTAACTTTTCTCTTGTTCGCGTGGTTTGGAGGATACAATGTCTATGAGAAAAATAATATTAATTTCATATACCACGTAGAGTATGGTAAATAACTACATATGAAAGCAGTTTTAAATGGTCGTAACGTTTATTTGACATAAATTGGTTATGTAACGTTTATTATACTTTATTTCTAACTTTTATTATATTACACAAACATAACATACAAATGTAATATGCTACTTTTAGTTCTCTGCTTAAAAAATATTTGTTTGTTTTGAAGGTGTCTAATATCATGTAGTCGGTGTTTATTTTAATATTTGTTTCATATAAAAGAATATTATCGATATAACAAACTTAATTAGGTTTGTTCTGTAAGTCAGATATTATTAAGTCTGTTTGTTTTATCTTAAATTATAGTAAAAAACAATTTGTCGTTCCACTGGGTTTAAGGAGAAAAACTACGCAAGACGCGTTGGTTTAGGGAGAAAAACTACGCAATGCATGAGATGCGTCTGTTTGTTTGTTATCGACAATAAGTTAAATAAAGAATACTCTAATTCTTTATAATTCCAATACCTTTATCCGTTTAATTTTTTTGAATTTATCAAAGGGTTAGTGATAGTTATTATTCCCATTTCTCCTTAAATGTATTCAATAAAAAGACATGCAGATCATTGAATCTAAAAGATTAGATTTAACCTATATATATCCCTACAAAATAATATTATTCTGGCTTTCCTGTTTCGATTCGTTGCTTGAGATGCTATAAAAGACTCCAAAAACTTTTGTTGGACATCGCATCTCTTATTTAAAAAGTCTAACGAATGATATTTACCCAAATGATTGAGGTGAGCTATCTTACTATTTTAATAAAGTAAGAGAAGATTTTAAGTTTAAATCTTACGTGAGACTAAAAAATGAGGCGGTTTTAGGTTGAGTCAGTAGATTTCCTCACATATGATAAGTTTCATCCTGAGTGCGGTCTCAAATGCGGGACTGAAGTTCCGTACATAAGTAAAAGAGATGATTGGATGGGTCAATGGCCCATCAGTGATCCAATAAGCAGTTCAAAAAACTTTTAAAAAGGCTATAAATAATTTCTAAAACTATAAACATTATATAAAAAAATCAAATCATTATAAATTATTGATAGCGTGAAAAATACCATATAAATAAAGATTTTTACAATAACATTAACGAGCTATATAATTATACAATGTGTCCCCAAGTTAGAAAAGTCAGCGTAGAAAGAAAATGATATAGAAAGATTGTCGATGATCAACCAGTATACAATGACAATAGCGGCGAATAGATATAGGCAATGGCGGAGCTTAAACGATGGTATAAGGGGCGAAATCTTGATACTCAAATTATGGGGGCTGAAAGTCTCGAAACCCAAATTGAGGGGGGCTCAAAATGTATAAAATTTTTGGTCAAAATTACATAAATTTATTACTCCTGAGCGAAAAAACAAGGGGGCTGGGGCGCCCGGGCCCCAACAATACTTCGTCCTTGGATAATGAAGAGAGTAAGAAAATAAGCAGTCAAATAGATAATGTAAAATAATAAACTTTGTTATATATGTTATAGTGTTATTCAACTATTTATAAAAACAGAAGGATAATTATAAAGAAAATCTAACTGAATCATATAGCACTCTTATAAGAATTATTATGACTTCTTGTTAATATATGTTCCCTCCAATAACTCTGAACAAGATAAATTGTGTCAAAAAACAATATATCCAATAAGGATGGTTTTGGTTACCACTCAAAACTCAAGGTGTGTTTTTGTATTTATAACAAACTTTGGGTTCACCTTATAATTTTTTATACACACGTGAATTTGTAAAATATTACACATCCGACAAGTGGAAGGCACGTGAGACTCTTTTCCCGCATGCTAAAAAAATTGATATATTATATTTTCATTCAATATTAATTTACTAACAGGATTGTTTATGGAGGTAATATTTACGTGTTGGACATTAAAAACTATCAAAACATGACATATGAATTGCGTCAAGAGTATATGTGTTTTTGCCATAGTTACGCATAAAATATGCAACTAAAAACTTTATTTACGCAAATTATTACGTATGCTATATTATAATAACATAATCATCTATAAATAACGTTGCAATCTAGGTCATATGTACATGTATATTATAATGATGGACATAGTAAGAAAAAGTTGATTTTTGTCTTTTAAATACAACACTATTATACTTAAAATAGTGGCAATAAAATATGAATTGTATATACATACGTTTCAAAAATAAACATACATACAAAGTTAACTGAGGTTTAAAAGAATGTAGAATTAGATGATATTTAACAAATGCTTATTTCTCTCATTCCACCCCTGCAACAATTTAATTGGTTTCCTTGTGGGCATTGCTCGGTGAACTTTCGTAGTGCCACATGAATTTAATGACGTACCCTTCTCACACACATCAACCTAAATTTTTTATTTTTTTATTTTTGGTTTTTCATATAATGTGAAAATTATAGTGAAAGTGAGTGGTAAAACGAAAGTAAACCAATACATTAAATGAAAAATGCTTGTGCCATTCGATCAAGCTGAAAAATAGTAAGATGAGAGAAAACCATGATGGATGGTCAAACGATCATATCGTGATCTAAGTTTTATTGGTTAATTTTGTTTTGTTGTTGATGATTTCTCTTCATATATGTAATTTAAAATCTGAAGTGAATAAATTATTCAATACCAAATAAAAAATTAATTTTTGAGCTTTATGATATTATAAAAATTTTGTTGGCGTTCTAGCTTTTTTATAAAAGTATTAATATTAATTAAAAATTTTGTAAATTTATAATAATATAAGATGTGGACGGAAAGTGTGGAATGTGACGAGGAAACGGGTCCGGCTCGCGGCGCCAACTAATAATAAAAAATGCATTTTTAAAATTTGTACACAACATTTATATAGGTATTAATCTAATCTATTTGATTTATTAAAGTCATAAAAATACCTTTCATCGCAAACATTTCACTATTAGTCACCTAAAATGAATGAGGGTATTTGATGGGTTTTGATGATCGGGTTGCATATAAGATAGAAACCTTTTGAGTTTTTTTATTTTTTCAAGTTGGTGTTAATTGATTACAGTATTATCAGTATAACAAATATTATTCTACGGTTAATTCAACAATGAAATGAACAATGCAAGGGTAGTTTGTAACTTGATATTGTATGTGTGGTTGAGACTTAAGGTATCCACGTTTCTTTGTTTGGGCATGGTTGAGACTTAATGTGTCCATGTTGCTTTCTTTAGGGTATTCTCTCCAAAACAGACCTTCTTGAATATATTCATCACATCTTTGGAATTTGGATCTTAATGAACTGTTCGTGACGCTTGATTATGATTAGGATGTTGATGGTAATGATGCTAAAGCTTAACATGATGATGATGAATATGACCATTCTAAACAATAACTAGTACAAAAACAGGAGCATGGGTAGGTATCAGAGCATGAAACGGAGCGTTAGGGACGTCGGTGGTGGTGAAATCAAAGTATTGTTGGTTACTCCCACAACAAAATCAATTCTACAACAGACCTTTATCGAACATTACATGTAAAAACAAATCATTATCATGTCTAAGCTCAGATAATTAGTACATATGCATTTTGGTTTAGTACATATGCATTTTGGTAGCCTGTAAACAGTGTTTTACTATTATGTAAAGCACAAACAAATGAACAATTTACAACAACTCTAAGCTATGTGTTTTTTTAGCAAAAACCTACTATACTCTTATTTTTAAATTATATCAAATTAATTTATATCATATCTGGATTTTAACTCAGAACTTTCTTTCTAAAAAACAAATAATATATCAAATATACTAGTCTCACGTAGGCCTTAACATATATGTTTGAGTCTTTGACTACTGATTCTTGAGTCTTGTATATATGATCAGATCAAGTGGGCTCACTAAAAAACCACATGCATTTTTTTCTTTCTAATTAATATTATTTTATAATATTTTATACTAGTTTAAAAATCGGTCTAGCACACGGGATGAATAAAAATATTAAATTAATAGTTATTAATTAATATTTAAAATCATAAAATAAATTTTAATATACAATATGATTGTAAATTACACATAATTAACTATTTTAGGTATAAAACAATAACAATGTTTTTTCAAACTCGTGTCTTTAGAAAAGTTTTTCCTCAAAAAACTACCACCTACTCTAAACACTCTAAATTTTGAAAAAATACATCTTTTTTTAAAATCATTTTAAAAAAATCATTTTTAATGTTATTTGTATAAAATAAATTCATATTTCATAAAAATTTGTTTTAAAAATATTTGTTTAAAATGATTGGCTTGTTTAGATATCTAAACGTGACAAAACAGGTGTAAGAAGACGACATCTGACAAAAGTACCTTGCTTTATTATAAGAATCATGTTTTAACAACTTTAATTTTTCCTAAGTTTTAAATTATTTTATATTATAATATTATAAACACACATTTGTAACGTGTTTGTTTATACCTACGTATCGGTGTAAATCTTATTTAAAATAGGTTGCAAGCATAATATATTTTGTTATTTTTTTCGACAATAAAGTACTGTTTTTCTGAATCTCGAATATATATTACAACATTTTTATTTCCATCCATGTTTCGATATAGTTTTATTCGAAACCAAGGCCTCCGCAAAATGTGGCCAAAACTTAGTGGCCAAATATAATATATTTTAGTTTTTTTTCTACTACATCATAATGTTTTGTGCTCTAATTACAGCGTTACCTCATGTTTATTCATACATATGTTTGAATATAGATTTTAATTAAAACCGATTTGTTGCAACGCATGGGTAAAACGCACTAGTTTTATTACAGTGAGAGATAAACATTCTACAAATGAATTTGTTAACTATCTTATGAAGTTCAACATATTTTATTTCGTTACAATAGGGTTTCAAAACCGATAAATCAAAACCCTTCATGTAACTAGTGCGTTTCTTTTGTTACAGATCATCAACTGTTAAACCAGGCGATATTTGTTTTTCCCGTTGAACCTACAAATCGTTTGCTTGTTGAATTAGGATTCAAGAGAGGTGTTCAACTACTAATTTTATCAAGAGGAGATAGAAATAGGCACTTCTAATTTAAGCTATAAATTATGTTCTTTACGACAACTTCAATTTATAAAGATAGACACATGTTTCTCTCTCTATATACGTGTCTACACACATAAGTATGAAATGAGACGACGGGTTATTATTTTACTATAACATACTGTTTACAAATAATCTAAAGATCGGTGTGTATTACAATTCAGTTTGATTATTTAGCCGTACGAGTAACAGAACCATAAAACGTATTTTAAAGTGAAAAACATTACCGAACAAACTGTTTTTAACTGCTTTGATTATTTTAACTCAAATTTTTGATCATTTGGTTTTTTGTTGTTCACCACTATGTTTATAGAACAACCAATAAAACGAACAACATCAATACGTGGTCAAAGTTGAGTTCATAACACATTAATTGATAGATGAACTATATATAACGTTGTTTGTTTGTATAATGATTGAATTTTTTGATAACAAATAATGAATAAGAGGGACCATATTACATGCGCATATGGCTTTTGTCTAACGCTGGTCCGGAATTAAGAAACCATATTTATGCCATGTTGTCATCCACCATGGTCCATGATCCCCACATATTCAATCATTTAACACACTTCAATTTTTTTATTTTCACATATTTGCACACGATGTTAACTAACAACTTTGGACGGTGTACCTTAAACACTTAAGGGGCGTTTGGTATGCGGGAATTCAATGGAATTAAATGGAATTGGAATCTGAATTCAATGGAATTGGAATCTGAATTCCATTGGTCATTGTGTTTGGTTGGTAGGAATTCGTTAGAATTGGAATTTGAATTTTATTCTTCACGTGTTTGGTTGAAAAAAGAATTGAAATTGGAATTGAAATTAATTCCCTCAAATTCCTTCACATAAAGGATTTCAAAATCCTTCCAAATATTGAAGGATTTCAAATTCCACCGATTCTTGCCTCCACCACTAACCGCCATCTACCACCCCGCTCACCACTAACCCCCGCCGCCCCCAACCGCCAACCGCCGCCTACCACCCCGCCCACCGCCAACCGACTGTGACGCCCCAGATCGCCGACGCCGCTGCCCGCCCTCGATCACTGACCACGGTCGTCGTCCGCCGACCGCCGCCGTCCGTCACCAGCCGCCGCCGACTGTCGTCGTCCGCCACCGACCGCCGACCCCGACCCCGCCGACCCCGACCACCGCCGACCCTAATTGTCGTCACCGCCGCCCACCGACCGCCACCGACGCCGCCATCGCCACCCCTAATCGTCGATTGTCACGACCATTGTTGCTGAACCTTATCTCGACGACGGCCGTTATCGGTTGGTGGCGGTCGATCGGCGGCGGCAGTCGTTTTTCGGCAACGGGCGCGATTGGTGGTCGCGGTCGATTGTCGACGGTGACGGCGGCGGCGGTCGGTGGTATGTAGCGGCGTTGATCGGTGGTCATTAAGGTGGTGGCGGTTTGCAACGGGTGATAAATTCCAATTCCTTTATAATGTATCGGTACTGCAAATGCATTTGGAATTTAAATTCCCTTTATAGATTCCAATTTTTTTGAATTCCAAATCATTTGGAAAATATTGAATTCCAAATGCAATTCCTTTGAATTACAATTCAAATTTCAATTCTAATTCTAATTCCAACAAATTCCGCGAACCAAACGCCCCCTTAGTGTTTGTTTGGTAAACTTTTAGGGAGGAGGGACATATTCGGGTACCCTTTAGAGTATGCATGTACCCGCACGGGTACACCGCGTCACCCATTGCGGGTACCCGATGGGTGGTGGAGTCCAGGTAGTAGTAGCCGAGAGGTAATCTTGGCGGTTTATGGTGTTTTTGGGAGTTTAGTTGAAAATAAAAGTTTCAGGGTAGTCTATGATTGCATTTCCAGTGTTTTGGGTGTTTCAGTGTAGTTCAGGGTAAAAATGGCGTGACTGTGTGGGATTGGTGGAATTTCAGGGTAGTCCTAGTAAGGGTTGTGCCCCCTCCTCCGTTAATAATTTTCTAAGTGGTTACCTTTAAAATAGTTACAGGTGGAGTATGTCTAGTTTACTTGAAAACACATATTAATAGTTAATGGAACTTATTAACAAATTAACATTACTGACGGAAAAAAAAGGGGTCCCCGCCCCATGGCCCCTTATATCCTTCACCCTTGGCTATAGATGGATATTAAAGGGTTTACCAGTAACAAGTTCTTACGGATATGGAATAAATGTCGCTAATGATAAAGTTAATTTTTCTATAAATAAAGCTTACAGGTTCTAAGTTGTCATTTTGTAATAAACCAATATTGTTACTTAAGAAATTATACAAGTAAATAATATTACTTAAGAATTTATAAATTAGAATTTAGTTAATATAAACGGCCAATTTTCTTCGTGAAATATATATTATTTATAAAAGTATCGAATTAATTCTTTTCTTAATCATGTACTCAAATTTTGTATAAAACCTTCATATTATTAAATAACTTGTTAATCACAATCTTTACAAGGATGTTTAAAAAACTAGTTTTGGGCCCCGCGCGTTGCCGCGGCTATGCGAGTTTTAACGTAACCCTAAATCAAAATCAAAATGAAGGTTTGAAACCATAAAATCAGCAAAAGGGTACTTTTATTGCTTCTAAGCTCACAATAGTTGTCCTTCGACTCTTTCTTTGTTGATAGTACTTCTTCAGCTGATATCAACATAACAAAATTAGTGCAAATGAACAATTTTACTTCAAATGTTTAAATTTGGTTGTGTTCTGTCTCAAACATTTAAGATATATCTAAGAGTTTATTTTCATTCCATACAACCTTATAAATTGTTTTTGTTAAAAAGGTTAAATAATGTTAGTTCTAACCTCACCGGCTGCAATCACGATATCTGAATAGACTAAGTTCACAGGTGTGAAGCTAACATGGATGCCAAAGAATGGAGCCGGGTAATGAACACCTAGCCGCAACAAACCATTGATGGTTAGCAACTTTGTGATGACCCCTGATGAGTCTGAACCTTGCCCTATGTAAAGATTATTCACAGCCAAACTCTACAATAAATGCACATTGTCATCATCAATTAAGAATAAAACTAAAAGCCAATTCAAGATTCTAAGATTTTTGATATATTACGTGTTACATGATATCTAATAATCATACATGAGTTTCAGAAATCAATCCCAATTCAACTCATGTATGTAACATACAATTAAAAGGTAAATTGGATTTTAATAATACAAACTATTACTTATTGACCGGTAATAATTCATATTATTAATTTGGCAAGTGACGCCCCAACCTTCAGTTTTACTACCAATGGCGATCACAATAGCATTCGACTTGTATTTATTTTATGCTCGATTTAGCTTTTATTTTTTTTCATTTCATTCAAAATCATTATTGTAAATTAAATCAAGTGAGAATCAAACGTAAATATTTGATAATTATGCTAGTGAAACTGTTGTTAGTAATAAAAGTAAAATTTAAAAATGATTACCGGTCAAATTAACAATATAGATTATTAACGGCCAATAATTAGAATCCAATATGTTAAATAAAAATGAAGGTGAATTTAACAAACCTTAACACTGATCTCAGCTTTATAAGGTCTGGCTGCACCCCATATAATCAAGCATAAAATAGTAAAGAACACAACGAAAGTGAAAAGTGCCATAAAAGCCTGCATTCTTCTAGTAAGCCTCTTCTCATCATCACATTCATCATACTTTCCTTCTTCCACTATCACATTACACTCCGGCCAATCAAGAAAATCTCTAAAGTTCAGCCATAGACATAGCCCGACATGATATGCTTGTATTCCTTATCCTTCTAATTGTTGTTATTGGTGTCTCTTGGGTCATATGTTCCCAACAAAACTAATCCTATTATTGATAAATGAATACAGACGTGTAATAAACAAACATACCCGGTAGATCCAACTCATAGCAAACTATTAATAGGGTCTAAGATACAGGAAAAAACATAATTGACTCTAAATTTCTAAAATAAAATTTGTGTGAAACGGAATATGCAAATTCTATGAAGCAAGCACTCACATTTATCAAAAACAAAATGAAAAAGCTAAAACCTTTAACAATGCAAAACACATGATCAATAAAGCAACTCACCGGGTCCCTATAAATCGGATGGACCGGAATCTCTTCTCGATTTACAAACATTGCTTCAGCTACAACAGGACCTACAAATTCATGATCAATTAGCAAAAAGTTCAACTTTCTAAAACCCCAAACTTACAATTACCGTAACCTAAACCTCTTCAATTGCAAGATGGATTATATCTCAATTGGAATCTGTCACAAAGCAACTCAACATCATTAACTCATCACTTCATCATATTAGATCACTCATAACTCATAAGAGATAATAACTTAATAAGCATACTCGTAGTCCACTGGATGTCGGGCACCCATTGCACGCGTTGCAGCTGACCCATAACACATCACTCCCCGTGTCGATTTGTACATAATAATCCTTAGGAGGAGATCCTAATTGCACTTTTGTGTAATAAAGCCTACAAATCACAATCATTTAACATAATATGCTACTTTAAGACACATGATGCATTAAAGACTCTATTCTAAACAAAATCTTGAAAACAGAACCAATAAAGCAAGAAACTTTAACACCTAATTCAAATTGGGGCAACAACAGAACATCAAAACATCAACGATCGAATCCAAAACGATCAAATTCACACCAATCAAATCAATTGAAACGATGAAATCATGAATTTGAGAAATCAAAGAGCTTCAATTACCCAACACGATAAGGATCATAAGTCCCATCAACGGGGAAATCAACAACACTACCGGAAGTTGACTGTTGCTATAGAATTCTCCGGTGCCTCAAACTGTCTTTATGCCGGAGTTCACTCAATTCGATTCGATGGGTCGCCGGAAAAGGTCTCTGCAGCGTCAGAGTCGCCGGAAAGTGGCAAACAACCACCGTAGCCTGTAATAGCAGCAGCACGGCGGCGCCGGTGAGAGTTAAAGTCGCCGGAGTTCGAGCATGAAGGGCCGATTCGGTATCAAACGCCCTACAGGCGGTGTTCCGGAGCACCATGACAGCCAGAACCACCTTCTGCAGCGCCTAACCTGGATTTACAGTCTACACAACACACAATCGGATGAAAACACTCACTTCTTGAAGCTCGCTGTGGACGCCTTCACCGGGGCCGCCGTTGATGATGAATTCGTCTCCAACTTTGTTGATGACGTCCTCGATGACTTGGATGTAGACGGTGCTGGTGGTGGAGGTGGCCATGTGGCGGAGAATTGAGTCGCCGGAGTGTGTCGCCGGAGATGGTGAGGGTGGATAACTTTGTTGATGACGTCCTCGATGACTTAGATGTAGACAGTGCTGGTGGTGGAGGTGGCCATGTGGCGGAGAATTGAGTCGCCGGAGTGTGTCGTCGGAGATGGTGAGGGTGGATCGGAGATGGGAGGAGGTTTAGGGCTCGGAGATGAGGGTGCATCACCTTTTGGTACGGTGGCACTGTAGCCACCGACCAAAGGCCAAAGGGAATAAATAGAATAGAATATGTTTTAATTAGCCTTTCAAATCATATATAAAAGTCATCGATCACTTAAATGTTGTCTTTTGACCGATCATTTTTAGTGTTTTTATAATACCCATACTAATAATAATAATGACAATATAATAATAATAATAATAAAAGTTCAGGGGGCATTTGTGCCATTTTGAAAACTTATTTTAATAAGTTGGTGCATGAAATAAAACAACCTCAAATCCTCAGGGACCAAATGTGTAATTTTTTTTTTTTACCCAGCCCCCGTCCCCGTCGAACCCAACTTTTCCGGCCACTATTTCTGGCCAAAACCGCGGCTCCGGCGACCCCCCAAAACAATATAAAACTCGATTTTTCAACCCCACATTGCACCGAATCGTTTAGTGGGACAGATTAGAATCTAAACACACACTACAATTGATCGGATTACAGCTCACGATTGCACTAATCCAACCACTTTATTCCCTATCGGTTACAGCTCAAAAACCCACTTGAATCTTAATAATAATTGAATTAAAGCTACCTAATCAATCATTTATCTATTACTAATCTGTATACACCCTCAATTTCACTCGAAACACCCAAAAATCTCAGATTCGATCTCCACCTTCATCGCGGACCTGCAACTTACTCGAACTCCAGCTTAGGCACGCTCTAATCCCAAATTAGCAGAGGGCTTTCGATTATCATCATCAATAGAAGCTTCTGGTAGAACTAATTTGTGATTACTGGTCTATAACTCATGAAATCAATGTACCATAGCCGCGACCTGTTCTTCGTTAGATCTTGACGTTTTGAACTCCAAATCACGTAATTAAGGGGTTTTCTTGCTCGATTTTAGATGGGGATTAAAAGCCCTAAACTTCCGTTGATTAACATACTCGTTTGGATGTTCAATTTTAGGTAAATCGATTCTAGGGTTCATAGGTATTTGGGGGTAATTGAAACTATGTTTAAAAGAATTAAAAGCCGGGTAATAACCGCGGCTGTATGCCTGGTTCAGTGGTATGTGTGTGGGAATGTGAGTTGGAGGTCCCGGGTTCGACCCCGGGCACCTCCATGTTTTTTTTAAAAAGGCTTTTAGCCCTAAATAAATTACAGAAATTTATATAATAAATATACAAATCATTTTGTAAACTTCAAATATTTTTAAAAGTCACTAAATATTTTCTGTATTTTTCTGATGTAAAATTAAATAAATGTCTTTGTAATAAAACATTTTAATAAAGAATGTTTTCGAATAATTCTTTAAAAAGAATAGATTTTAAATAATAATTAATAAATTATTATTAGTCTAAACTTTTCCTTTCACTTGGTATTGTTTAAATCATGATTTATACTTATTTATAAAATATTTTCAAACCTGTAACGGATGACCAGAAATGCTTTTACGGTTTATCAAAATACCTTGATTTATACGTATTTTACTGCCAACTTACAGAGGCCATACCTTTTTCATAGCAGATTCAAATCAGTTAAACCTTATGTCCATGACGAAGTTCGTCGAAAGATGAATCCGTTGATATATAAAACGTCGAGAAACTCATTCGTTTAGACCTCTAAACAGTCGTTTTCGTAACAGCTAGCAGTTCTGCGCAGCTGTAAAAATCCACGTTTTACTCATATTTCGGTAATCCAAATCAGGAACTTTTCGAAATGGGAGTTGTTCAAAAATCACTAATCTAGTAAAATGGAGATTTTCAGAATTTCTAAACGTCGTTTAGTATTTTTAACGAGTGCGAAAAGACAGGGCAGAACTGGAACTTTTCTAATCTGAAATAAGAAAATCTAAACTATAACTCGAATTACAATATCGTAGGTTCTCGTGGCGTTAACCGAGCCTAGACCTTGTTTCTGATTATTATCACTCGTGTATAAGGTACGGATTCTTGGTTATTTTATCTTAGTATAAAACTTATTCTTTTCCGTTACTTTGTAGTACGGATATTTGATACCTTTAGTATGTCGTCTTCGCTTCCGTTGATATGACTTGTTTGGCATTCGGTATTTTAATAGTCGTCTATCATTATTTATTTAGTTATGCGCTGACTCGTTCGATTGATTAGTTTTACTTATTGAAACTTATAGCATGCGATATATATCTTATAAATTTGTGCTCATTATTGCATGTTCCCATAAATAATTTTATTGATATGTCATATGTTGGTAGTTGTACTACCATTTGATTTAGCACTCTGTTACCCGAGCTTGTCCGACATGTCATTGTGGCGTCAATGACATGACACTTTTCGTGACGGTGTTTATAAATAGTTCACGGCGTCTCCGTTAACACGTTAGTACTCAAGTAGTACTTTGGCCATAATATTTGGGAGGCGGATGGATCGATCCTAGTTCAGTTCAGATCAGTTCAGTTCCGGGGGATGGAATCATGTGTGTACGCCCACACACCATCTCATTGGTGCATAGTCTAGCTAGCTATGTACTTATCAGTTCAGTTTCGGCTCTGGGTACTTCTTATATTACACGACTTATTTTGTTTGTATATACGCGTCGTGTAGATCAGTTCAGTTCGGTATTACATGTTCAGTTCAGTATCAGTATTATATGTTTAAAATCAGATTTCCGTTTCAATACCATATGATCCGTTCAGTATCAGATATCAGTATTTTATGTTTCGAATCGCTACTATTGTTCTTTCCGTCACTGAGCAACTTTTGGCTCAGCCGTATTTTCTTTTGTGGTGTTTCCTTATTTTATTGTAAGTAATCAGGGTAATCCGGGAAACCAGTGAAGAGTGAATTGAAGACCAAGATTGTATTTTACTTTAATTGGTGTAAAGAATAACTTAATTAGGTTCTTTCGGATTATCTGGTTTGTTTGAATTTATCTCTTTTGACCGTCTCTTTAATATCATGTATTTGGTTTTTGATTTGATATCTGTAATAGTGACACGTCAGCCTCTCCGGATTGGGGTGTTACAGTTTTCATATTTAAAGTATTAAAATAGTGATGACACAAATAGTTTTTGTGATTTTCTATAAACTTGTGTTCACTTTCTTCCTTTCTTGCATTGCGACAACTCGTTTTTATATATCTATATCGAAACATAATCACGTCCAACAATAATAATAAAAAATAACATTACTTTGTGAGGTCTCGCTAGTTCTTCATGCATTATAACATGCGATGTTCACGTTAAAACATTTGAAAAACAAACATTAGTTATTGGGGATGAGTAAAATGATGCTTACATTTAAACATTTGAAAAACAAGCATTAGTTATTGGAGGTATGTAAAATGCCAAACATCTTTTAATCATTATTTTTTAAAAACACATTATTTTCCTGTGGATTCATATATAGGTTCACAAGGCATGATTGAATATACTGTTACAAATAACATTTTCTAGTACATATAAGTAGGTGTTTACATCTCTATCTTTTGTATTTTACAAAAACAAACCTTGTAGCTGTTTTGTCATGATAATTTGATCATACTTATATTGTATCATAATCATGAGGTTCAATTTAATCATACATATCATCCTACCAATCATCAAGTCATGTTCATCCTATCAATCTGAGAGCCCAATCCGACTAAGTAGGTGAGCAATGTTTTAATTTCGATTCACTTCACTTAACAAACCATTTCTCGAGCAACTGCTTCGTATGTGTACGTGGCTCATTGTGTGTTTCGTAAATCTGAGTTTTCACGATACTCACTCTCATATGTATGTTTGCATCTTACAACATGATAGTGGCTCTAACCACATGGTGATGCTTGTTCACCATTTGAATTATTTATGTTATGATGCGTCCATCATTTGGCTAATGTCTATATGATTGTTTGGTCAATACGCATTAACCAAACTTACATGGGTGTCGATAGGGTACGTTAATAGTCTAACTTCAACTATATTGTCTCATCGTAACGTACAAGTCATGTAGTAATATCAGAAGAGCATACAATTCAAACATATGCAAAACATAAGAGCTTACCACCTTTAATAATTCTACCCGACATTAAAGTTTTATCCTCGAGACAACCATATTCTACGTAGAGTTGTATGTAATTAATATTGTTCAATTATTGGCCACAACATAAACATAATAGACTTTAGAGTAAATTGCCATTTTCGTCCCTGTGGTTTGGTGAAAATTGTCATTTCATTCAATAGTTTATTTTTTCGTATCTGGGTTCCTGTGGTTTACAAATCTTGTCATATTCATCCAGTTCGTTAACTCCATCCAACATTCTCCGTTAAATGAAGGGTATATTGGTCATTTTACATATATGTTTTATTTTTCTATTTTTTAAACCCCATTTAATATACCCCCTTTAAATAAATTGCTATTTTAGTCCGTGTGGTTTGAACATGTTTCCCAATTCAGTCCAAAAATCCCACCACCTTGGCATAAAACACCATATCACCACCACCCGTGATGGAACCACTATGTAGATGTAGGGTACAAATAACCCACACAAAACCGGGTACTCGAACCCAAAAGCCCGGCCCATGTGGGCGGAACGGGTAAGCCAGCAGGACATGTGCCCCACATTTAATTACATCGGAATCACCCCAATTATAACCGATAATTCAGTAATGGTCGGAGAATATAAAAGGTAATGGATTTGTCGGAGAATAATCCATGTAAATCAGCACACGATTGCAGCAAGCAAACACTATAAATACCAGGTAAGGAGGATCGAGATCCTCACAAAAGAATACACACAAAAGCTCCCCCTTAATTATCCCTATCACATATTTCCATTCAACCAATACTTACTCTCACGTTGGAGGGTCGTAATATTTCCCCCTTGGAACGCCTTAACTGGTGTTTTTTCATTGTGCGTGGGTGTGAAGTTTCAGAGAGCATCGGTAAATCAAAGTTCAACAAGACCGGAACCATCTAGAGTTGGACCTCGTATTTACACACCACACCACCACCACCCTATCATAAAACCACCAACACCACACCAGACGGGCACCACCACCACACATTAGATCTCCACCATCACACATTAGATCTCCGCCATCACACACTAGATCACCACCACCATATAGACCCTAGAAACAAACCGTTAATCTCGAACTTATAACAAACCCCTTCGAAAACGTATATGGAACCCTTGAAAACGAGTATTGTAGAGGTATTAGTAGGGTTTGATATGCATTTTTGAAGTAGTATGTTACAAGTCCAATATTGATTGTCGATCTTTAGGGTTTACATGGTAGCGACGATCCAATGTGCGTGGTGGTGGTGGGCGCTCTGGTGTGGTGTTGGTGGCTTTGTGATGGGGCGGTGGTGGAGGTTCGGTGGTTCTTGTGACGGGTAGTGGTGTGGTGGTTATTTTTGGACTAAATTGGCAAATACGCTCAAACCACAGAGACTAAAATAGTAATGTATTTAAAGAGTATATATTAAATCAGGTTTAAAAAAAGAAAAATAAAACATATATGTAAAATGACCAATATACCACTCATTTAACGGAAATTTTGGATGGAGTTAACAGACTGGATGAATATGACAAGATTTGTAAACCACAGGGACCCAGATGCGAAAAAACAAACTATTGAATTAAAGCGGCAATTTTCACCAAACCACAGTGACGAAAATGGTAATTTACTCTAGATTTTATGTCACGGCCAAAATATATATGTATATAGTCTTAGTCGATTGTCGGTTGATTCATGGATTATTAACTCCTAATGTTGTCATAGCGTGAATTTATTGATAACTAATGAACATGAATAAACTTGTAGTACTTCACATTTCCTCGTCTCGGTGTAAACGTTCTCTCTTTTTTTGTCTTGTTAATAATGGTTTTCTAGCTGCTAATTACAGTCTAAAGTACAAATGACATACGTGTGATGACGTAAGACCCATTATTCGTAAAACTTTTTATATCATTGTTTGTTTTTCATACAAACAATCTTAAAAGAGTTTGCATGAAGATTTTGAAAGAATTTACATAAAGTTCTAAAATCTTAAAATAATTGATATTGTTATATTAATTACATACACATGTAAGTTAAAGAGTCACCACATCAAAATACGGTTTTTGTAGAAACTTCAAAAGTATACCACAAAGGTACTAAAAAACTTATAAAAACTAAAAATTTAAAGCGTAAGAATCAATTGGCATAAATCAAACAACCACATAATAAATTATGGGTCCCTTTATTTAGACACCCCTTAATTTTAAATCAACACCCCTGTACCCTATACGCCGCGTATGGGTCCATACGCGGCGTATAGGGTACATTGTTGATTTAACGTTTTATACCCTATACGGCGCGTATGGGTCCATACGCGGCGTATAGGGTATGTTGTTGATTTGACGTTTTATACCCTATACTCAGCGTATGGGACCATACGTGGCGTATAGGGTTTGACATTTTATACCCATACGTGACTTATGACCCATACGTGGAAGAGCTATACGCCGCGTATGGAACCATACGCGGCGTATAGCTTATATATTTATTTTTTTTAATTTTTTTGAGTTTTATTTTAATATATACAATATGAATACAATAATAAAATTAAAATTAAAATATATAATTCGCATATTACAAATTATAAATTAAATAAATTTATATAAGCCGGGGGTTCTCGTTATTCTCTATTATTGCGTTGTATTCCGAGATACGAATCCTATACATAATCTCCCATTCTGCAGCACGTACGCTTCGCTTAAGAATCCAAATATTACTTAATGTTGGCATCGGATAATCTCCTTCTAACTTAACATGGACGAAATGATTGTTGTTGACATGAACAATCGACACGACATGATGAGGCATGACAGTTTTCGGATCAGCCCATAATGGGAAAAATGTTTGACAACCATTATTGCTTAGTAAATGAAGAATAACTCCAAACTTTTGAGCAACCACTAATCCCGTATACGGCATTATCATCTAATGTTCTTCTGGTGCAGGTTCCACACTTTGCCAATCGATGGTGTGACGTAATTCGTTATACTGTCCGGGGTACAAAGTATCGAAAACTTCTCTGTACTCCAATTCATGTCTGTCCAACTCTTCTAAAAGCTGTGTCCGCACATACATCCACTTATTTTCGTCAAACCCTAAGCCTAAAGCTATTGATCGAAAACCACAATTATCGGGTCGGACATCTCGTATACGTGAAATATACTGATGAAAGATTGACGGAATCCAATTTTTTAACCTGTTTATATTGTTTAATTGGTTATCTCCGACAATCGAAGAAAACTCATTAGTACCCCGTGATACTTTAGATGACGTTGAACGACTACGTTGCATGGCAGGCTTCTGGGGCTTTAAAGCTGAACTTGTTCTTCCGGAAATGTGAGACGCAATAAACGAGCTATGTCTCGGCATGTCGCACGTACTTTGTTGAGTGTCGTACTTTTGTTGTTGAACCTTTAACGTTGGACGACCGCGAATATCTGTTTGAACAACAGGCG